>CM065738.1:57257156-57262156 GCA_033310375.1 Conus canariensis | reverse complement strand
TATCATAATCCATCAAGTGTTGTGAGCTGTGGCGTTGCACCAAATCACTATATCATAATCCATCCAAGTGTTTGTGAGCTGTGGCGTTGCACCAAATCACTATATCATAATCCATCAAGTGTTGTGAGCTGTGGCGTTGCACCAAATCACTATATCAAATCCATCAAAGTGTTGTGAGCTGTGGCGTTGCACCAAATCACTATATCATAATCCATCAAAGTGTTGTGAGCTGTGGCGTTGCACCAAATCACTATATCAAATCCATCAAAGTGTTGTGAGCTGTGGCGTTGCACCAAATCACTATATCAAATCCATCAAAGTGTTGTGAGCTGTGGCGTTGCACCAAATCACTATATCAGAATCCATCAAAGTGTTGTGAGCTGTGGCGTTGCACCAAATCACTATATCAAATCCATCAAAGTGTTGTGAGCTGTGGCGTTGCACCAAATCACTATATCAGAATCCATCAAAGTGTTGTGAGCTGTGGCGTTGCACCAAATCACTATATCAGAATCCATCAAAGTGTTGTGAGCTGTGGCGTTGCACCAAATCACTATATCAGAATCCATCAAAGTGTTGTGAGCTGTGGCGTTGCACCAAATCACTATATCAGAATCCATCAAAGTGTTGTGAGCTGTGGCGTTGCACCAAATCACTATATCAGAATCCATCAAAGTGTTGTGAGCTGTGGCGTTGCACCAAATCACTATATCAGAATCCATCAAAGTGTTGTGAGCTGTGGCGTTGCACCAAATCACTATATCAGAATCCATCAAAGTGTTGTGAGCTGTGGCGTTGCACCAAATCACTATATCAGAATCCATCAAAGTGTTGTGAGCTGTGGCGTTGCACCAAATCACTATATCAGAATCCATCAAAGTGTTGTGAGCTGTGGCGTTGCACCAAATCACTATATCAGAATCCATCAAAGTGTTGTGAGCTGTGGCGTTGCACCAAATCACTATATCAGAATCCATCAAAGTGTTGTGAGCTGTGGCGTTGCACCAAATCACTATATCAGAATCCATCAAAGTGTTGTGAGCTGTGGCGTTGCACCAAATCACTATATCAGAATCCATCAAAGTGTTGTGAGCTGTGGCGTTGCACCAAATCACTATATCAGAATCCATCAAAGTGTTGTGAGCTGTGGCGTTGCACCAAATCACTATATCAGAATCCATCAAAGTGTTGTGAGCTGTGGCGTTGCACCAAATCACTATATCAGAATCCATCAAAGTGTTGTGAGCAGTGGCGTTGCACCAAATCACTATATCAGAATCCATCAAAGTGTTGTGAGCAGTGGCGTTGCACCAAATCACTATATCAGAATCCATCAAAGTGTTGTGAGCAGTGGCGTTGCACCAAATCACTATATCAGAATCCATCAAAGTGTTGTGAGCAGTGGCGTTGCACCAAATCACTATATCAGAATCCATCAAAGTGTTGTGAGCTGTGGCGTTGCACCAAATCACTATATCAGAATCCATCAAAGTGTTGTGAGCTGTGGCGTTGCACCAAATCACTATATCAGAATCCATCAAAGTGTTGTGAGCTGTGGCGTTGCACCAAATCACTATATCAGAATCCATCAAAGTGTTTTGAGCTGTGGCGTTGCACCAAATCACTATATCAGAATCCATCAAAGTGTTTTGAGCAGTGGCGTTGCACCAAATCACTATATCAGAATCCATCAAAGTGTTTTGAGCAGTGGCGTTGCACCAAATCACTATATCAGAATCCATCAAAGTGTTGTGAGCTGTGGCGTTGCACCAAATCACTATATCATAATCCATCAAAGTGTTTTGAGCAGTGGCGTTGCACCAAATCACTATATCAGAATCCATCAAAGTGTTGTGAGCTGTGGCGTAAATTCGGGCCAAAAACTGGTTTTCAAAACGAGGTGACAGAGGGCGGAAGATGAAGCTCATTTCAAAAAGAAGGGCATTAGTTCCGCCAGACGATACTTACAAACAGACAAACAGGTTGTCCTGTAATTTGTTTGTATTGTCTGGCGGAACTAATAATACCCAAAAATTGGTATTAAACTGAGAATAGATCAAATGAACACTTACTACCCCCACCACCAATCATTTCATTTGTTTGTTCCGGATTTCTCCCAATAAAAATCACATTCACAAACTAGAAATGCTGTGAGCTTCCCCTCACTTGACGTCGTATGTCAGGCCTTCGCACTCACCCGTAACCCTATAAATGCGCCAAGTGGTTTCCCCAAAATAGTCCCATTCCTTTCTCATTCTAATCTGTCTGCTTGGAACAGCCAGGCGTGTACTTTGAAGGGCATATGGAGAGAAAAAAAAAAGCAAATCAATTTTCAGACAGAATAAAAACAATTCTCAAAACAATCTCATTGTGCCTGTCCATAAATACTCGGCTCCTTATTAAGCAAGGCCCTGGCGCATTAATGTGTGGTGTGCAGCCTTCAGTTGGAACTGCCATTTCCCCTATTCAGAACGGTTAGGGGAAAAAAGAAGAGAACAGGAAAAGAAAAGAAAAAAAAAAAGAAAAAAGGAGAAAAAAAAAAAGAAAAGAAGATCCAAAGAAGAAGGAAAGTGTGTGTGTGTGTGTGTGTGTGTGTGTGTGTGTGTGTGTGTGTGTGTGTGTGTTACTGTCTGACAGAGTGGTGGTAACCATGACGTCATTCCTGGGCATCGTCAGTTGTCTCCGGAAGAAGTGGTCGCTGCTGTATTTCTACTCCATGATGGGCTATCTCAACGCTGTCTCGGAGCTCCTCTTCTTCCTTGTCCTGTACACTCACCTGGAGCGTGTGCGTTCACTTCCTTTCGGCGTTTTCTTTCATTCTTTCTTCTTTCTGTCTGCTCTGTCTCTTACTCTTTTGCTTTTTTTTTTATTCTCTCTCTCTCTCTCTCTCTCTCTCTCTCTCTCTCTCTCTCTCTCTCTTCCCAATTTTTTGCCCTAGCCACACCAGAGGCAAACAGCGGTTTACAACGATGTTATGATCAAACTCTTAAAATAAAAAAAAAACAGAACGAAAGAAAGAAAGAAAGAAAGATGGAAAGAAAGAAAGAAAAAGAAAAACAAAATAAAATATAAGACAAAAGTTCAGAAGTGCCTGCAAATTTCGTACATAAAGACGTTTTCTCGAGAAAGAAAGAAAGGAAGACAGACAGACAGAAAGAAAGAAAGAAAGAAAGAAAGAAGAACAATATAAAGAAAAATAAAATCAAAAGTGCTTGCAGAGTTCGTAAATAAATGTTTTATCTCGGGAAAGAAAGAAAGAAAAAAGAAAGAAAGAAAGGAAAAAAAGTCCAGAAGTGCTTCGCAAAGTTTGTAAATGAATACGTCATATCGTGGCTTTTACTCGTGATAACCCACATTCGCTTTGTATGTCGTCAACATCTGTTGGTGACTGGCTAGCAGGGCTTCCCATTGCACTCTTCACTTTCTGAGCTAGGTTCATGGAGTCAGTCACCTGAGTTTGGAACTGGTCTGTGGATGAAAGCCAGTGGAGTGCTTGTGTCACTGCTTCTACCTCCACTGCTAGACTTGAAGTTGTTAAACTGTGCGCACCATTGTCTTCCTGAATAGTTCGGCCACTTTGCTTCACTGTGTATCCCCAGCCTGACTTACCTGTGGTGACAGAACCGTCAGTGTATATTACAGTATCATCTTTTTGCCAAGGTCTTTTACCACATCTGAATTTCTGCGTTGGTTTTGCCTTCTGGCCATTCTCGATAACGTCTTCCAAGTTCTGGAGCGGATAACTGAGCATGCTTAGTTCGATCTTGTCGAATGTGACCAGTCGGCAGAAAGTCGAGACACTCGTAAAGCACACCTGAAGCAGGTGCGATCAATACACTAGTGTCGTAGGAATGTCGTAGAGTGATTTTGAGGATCGCATGCGTCGGTGGGAACTCTTATGACGTCGCTCGTGAAGAAGACGGTACACACATTTTGATCGGTCGGGGAAAGGTCGCGATCTTATCCCAGCAGTTTTATTTCAGTCGGAAACTAGTCTTGTGTGTGACCGCCACGCACTCGCAATCCCTGTAGTTGTGGATGACGTTGCTACGAAAATCATGACTTCAGGAAGTCGTGGTAGGTCGACAAGGTCGTTGAATTTGGTGTATCAGAGTTGAATTTGGTGAATCAGATGTGACAAGCGCATTAGTCAGAGCTAACAACTCCTCATCTCTCTCAGGCTTCATATTCAGGAAGTTTTACTCTCTTTTGCTCCTTACAGAATGAGGAGAGTGCGACAGACATAGGCTGCACTGATTGACGACGAATGACTAAGTTCACGTGGGACATTTCTCAGAAAGGAAATCAAGTCAAAATTGAACTGATTGTTACTCTGTATATACAGTTATGCGATGTGCGTATTTCTTTCAGTCTGTCTGTCTGTCTGTCTGTCTGTCTGTCTGTCTGTCTCTCTCTCTCTCTCTCTCTCTCTCTCTCGTATGCGCGCGTATAGCTTAGTGTACACGCACACACACACACACACACACACCCACACACACACACACACACACACACACATACACACACACACGCATGCACGCACGCACGCACCTACGCACGCACACACACACACACACACACACAACACACACACACACACACACACACACACACACACACACACACACACACACGCACGCACTCACGCACGCACACCTACACACACACACACACACACACACACACACACACACACACACACACACACACACACACACACTTTTTTTTTCTGGTCACAGAGAATGACGTGCCAGTTTTTGCTTTTTTTTTTTTTTTTTCTTTTCTTAAACTCTAGAGTCTAGATACTGAAACGTGTACACACAATCATCTGAGTGAACTCTTAACTCTAACTGTGTTTAGTCTGTGCTGTCTATTGACCAGTATGCTCTTTTAACGAATGTTTGTTTTTCTCCATTAAGTGGCTTTTAAATGATCACCTTCCCCCCTCCCCTCCCCCACCCTCTCACCCCTCTTCTCCCTCCCCCTCCCCCCCCCCCCCC
>CM065738.1:57227156-57244656 GCA_033310375.1 Conus canariensis | reverse complement strand
AGAGTACAGCCCTGTCATGCAGTCTCAGAGCGGAATCGAAATCCATAGCATCATCTTCATCATCCTCATTTTCATTGATCAGCATAAAAAAAAGTCTCAAATTCTGTGGCCCTTCATGTCCTGCTCTCATGGTGACCTCAATTTCGATGTCCTCTTCACGTCTGTGGCCTTGGTTTGGTTCCGTCGGGGTCACCGGGATCGGTGAGTCCATGGGGGCTGTCGTTGGACGGACGTGGTGGCGCCCTCCGGAGGGAGAGTTCACTCACGCTGGCTCCGAGACTAAGCAATTATTGTCGTCAGTAGGTTGTGTCCTGCGTGTGTTGGATCAGAACAGGCGCCACTGAACACCACCGAAGTGACTCGGCAGCAGTGCAGTGTCTCCTCCGGTGGGTTGCCTCTTGACGACTTGACATTGACTGCTCCCTGTGGATTGCCGGTGCAGGGGCTGCGGCGGGGCCGACCGGGCCGTGGCTGTGGACGGGGTGTCGGAATGAGCGGCGTGGGTGCACAGAAAGTAAAGAAGAACAAAAAGATGATGGGTATCACCGAAATAGCCCCAATTCAGACATATTGCCTTATCAAATTGAGTGAATTGCGTCATCGAATAAGCAATAAGTAAACAAATTAATAAATGAATGAATGAAACAAAAGAGCAAGAAAAAGCAATTTATTGTTTCCTTCGAGTGAAACATCTGAAATACGGAGTCTTCCGTTAAGAAGAAGAGCTTATTCATTTTTAATGTGCAACATTGCATGGTTTGTGTGTATATATGCAAAGCATTTCAACATTCAACAGAATAAATGTTGCAGACATTCGATTCTGAAAAGCGTGCATCTCTCTCTCTCTCTCTCTCTCTCTCTCTCTCTCTCTCTCTCTCTCTCTCTCTCTCTCTCTCTCAAACTTAAAAGAGAGAGAGAAACAAAATATTTACTGACATTATATTCAAACATGGAAATAGAAAAGAACAGTGCCCAAGTATTTACGACATTGGATGCATTATAACATTAAAGTAACTCATGTTGACTCCGAACAATCATCACCATCATTCCCATCACTTGATTTTCATAAACACGTAAACTGCAACCGCTTAGTCCTGTTTAATGGCGGAACACTCGTATTTGATCATTACTTCCATCTAAATTTCGAATTATAGGTCAGAATTTCGTGACCGCATTAAAATCAATTTTTTAATTTAAGAGAAAAAAAAAACTCTCTCAAAAACAAATTGAACATTTGACCCGTTTTCTACACTTTTCATCAGCAAATAGCATCTCGCGAAATTAGGTCTTCAAATTTTCGCCGCTGCACGCTCAAGAACCGTCATGTTTCTAATACAATACTTCGGGTAACATCGGGAAGAAACGTATTCAAGGCTCCGCGAAGCTATTCGCTGCCGCTTCGGGTTGCACGTGCGGTAATAGCAAACTCCGACGAACCTCCGTTCTCTCTCTCTCTCTCTCTCTCTCTCTCTCTCTCTCTCTCTCTCTCTCTCTCTCTCTCCGTTCTGTGGACAAATGATGGAGGACAAAAAATCGTGTCTGGTTAATTGACCATCGGTTTGTCTGCCCCTGCTAAAAGATTACACGATGGCGGGTTTCTTTCTTTTTTTATGTTGTTTTTCTTATTTTGTTTAGTTTTTTCTTCTTTTTTCTTTTTTTTAAAATTTTTTTTGTGTGTAAATACAATACGGAAGAAGTGCCTCTCTTCATCCGAGTGACCAGGGACCAGAGGTAAGTCTGATGATCTCTTTGCCAAACGAAACAGTTGTCTTTGCTGGTTCGCCGACCTTCCTTTTACGAAGGAGCGGTTCGACTTCTACAGTTCTACAGCATTGACAAGGGAGCGATTCTTCCTGCTTGTTTGTGTTTGAATTCTGGGCACTTTCTCCTTTGCTGCAGGCGGATGCTGACTTTGTCGTACAAAGGCGGAACCATTTCCAGAGCATCGAATAGGAAATGACAAAAAGTTCAGTCACTCTGAGCGCATTGAAGATTTAACATTTTTCACGGTCGTCTTCTGTTCTTTGTCACGTTCCTGTTTTCCATTCTCTGCCTTTGTTTGTTTGTTCGCTCGTTTGTTTGTTCGTTCGTTTGTTTGTTTGTTAATTTGTTTGTTTGTCTGGTTATTTTGTTGATCACAGTCAATGCCAAAGTGCTGTGAGAAGTATAGGTTGAAAATGAAGCCAAGAACGCTTCTCTCTCTCTCTCTCTCTCTCTCTCTCTCTCTCTCTCTCTCTCTCTCCTCTCTCTCTCTCTCTCTCTCTCTTCTCATTATTACCACTTTGTGGTCTTACTTTGTGTTTTACTAGAATAAAAGAAAAAGAGTAGCATTGACAGAAAGCCTGCCTAAGATCGTCTTTGTTTCCGAGCATTTAAGTTTTGGGCAACCGAACTAAAATTCTTATCTTTGAACAATTAAATCTTTTTTAAGTCTTGAGCATTGACTCTCTCTCTCTCTCTCTCTCTCTCTCTCTCTCTCTCTCTGTGCGTTTACAAAGAAGCTCCCTCACGCCACACACACACACACACACACACACACACACACACACACACACCACCACACACACCGCACATCACGCACCACCCCGCACACACAACACACACACACACAACACACACACACACACACACACACACACACACACACACACACACACACACACACACACACACACACACACACACACACAACATACCTTTACCCTCCACCCAACACTAGACAACTTCCAACCACTGACAAAGATCCGAACATTACCATTTCGTGCAATTTCATGTTTGTTTAATGTCGTGAAGTCTTGGAAAAGACATATTTCTCGACAATACACTTGTCTCGTCTGTATCGCTTATTGAATAACCGTAAAACTTTACACTTTCGTCTTACGCGCCCAATTATATTTGGGATCGTTTGCGAACAACTTAGATATCTGTTACAACCTCCTATGCTACATACGTCTCTCTTCCAGAACGAACAGGGCCAAGGGGCGTATAATCCGGACGCCTCGGTCGCCGAGGTTGCCTCCCTTTTGGTAGACGAAGACTGCCCTTCCGACCCCACGCCCGCCAACAGCTACATCGACGTGAGCTGCGTGGACCACCTCAGTGACTACGTCACCACCATCACCACCTTCGTCTTCTACGTGTCGCTCGTGCTGGAGGTGTTGCAGTTGGCGGCTGCCCTATGCGCCCTCTACACCTCCCGTGCCTCGGTCAACATCCGAGTGAGACGGAGATTGAAGAGGAAGGGGCTGATTCGATGATGGAGTGGCGGGTGGGTGGGTGGGTGGGGGTGGAGGATTTAAGACGAAGGGACGAGAATTGAGGAGAAAGAAAAGGAAGGGGCTGATTTGATGACAGAGGGTAAAGAAGAAGGGACAAAGGTTAAGGAGGAGGAAGAGGAAGGGGGCTGATTCGATGATAGAGAGAGAGAGAGAGAGAGAGAGAGATAGTGTGTGTGTGTGTGTGTGTGTGTGTGTGTGTGTGTGTGTGTGTGTGTGTGTGTGTGTGAGAGAGAGAGAGAGAGAGAGAGAGAGAGAGAGAGAGTATGTGTGTGAATAGGAAGGGACGAGAACTGAGGAGGAGGAGGAGGAAGAAGGGGTTAATCCGATGAGAGAGGTTACAGGAAAATGAACGAGGTTCGATGAGAAAGAGGAAGAGGATAAATTGATCACAGAGAGGGTGATGAGGAAGGGACGAGGATTAAGGAGGAAGAGGGAGGGGTGATCGATGAGACAGGATGGACAGGAAGACAGGAGGACTGAGGAGACAGAAGAAGAGGCTGATTCGAGGAGAGAGGGTGAAGGAGAAGGGACAAGGATTGAAGAAGATAAAGGGGAAAGAATTAATTCGATGGTAGAGAGTGTGAAGAGGAAGGGACGAGGACTGGGGAAGGAGAAGGAAGAGGAAGAGGCTGATTCAACGCGGGAAGATGAGGAGGAAGGCTCGATGATTAAGGAGGAAAAGGAAGGGGCTGATTCGATGAGAGAAGATGGAGGGGAAGACAGAAGATTGAGGAGGAAGAAGAAGGGGGCTGATTCGATGACAGAAGATGAAGAGGAAGACAGGAGAATTGAGGAGGAAGAAGAAGACGGGGGCTGATTCGATGAGAGAAGATGGAGGGGAAGACAGAAGATTGATGAGGAAGAAGAAGGGGGCTGATTCGATGAGAGAAGATGGAGGGGAAGACAGAAGACTGATGAGGAAGAAGAAGGGGGCTGATTCGATGAGAGAAGATGAAGAGGAAGACAGGAGAATTGAGGAGGAAGAAGAAGAAGGGGGCTGATTCAATGAGAGAAGATGGAGAGGAAGACAGGAGAATTGAGGAGGAAGAAGAAGGGGCTGATTCAATGAGAGAGGGTTGAGAGGAAGACAGGACAATTGAGGAGGAAGAAGAAGGGGGCTGATTCAATGAGAGAGGGTTGAGAGGAAGACAGGAGCATTGAGGAGGAAGAAGAAGGGGGCTGATTCAATGAGAGAGGGTTGAGAGGAAGACAGGAGCATTGAGGAGGAAGAAGAAGGGGGCTGATTCAATGAGAGAGGGTTGAGAGGAAGACAGGAGCATTGAGGAGGAAGAAGAAGGGGGCTGATTCAATGATAGAGGGTTGAGAGGAAGACAGGAGCATTGAGGAGGAAGAAGAAGGGGGCTGATTCAATGAGAGAAGATGGAGGGGAAGACAGGAGGATTGAGGTGGAAGAAGAAGGGGGCTGATTCCATGAGAGAGGGTTGAGAGGAAGACAGGAGCATTGAGGAGGAAGAAGAAGGGGGCTGATTCAATGAGAGAGGGTTGAGAGGAAGACAGGAGCATTGAGGAGGAAGAAGAAGAATGGGGCTGATTCAATGAGAGAGGGATGAGAGGAAGACAGGAGCATTGAGGAGGAAGAAGAAGGGGGCTGATTCAATGAGAGAGGGTTGAGAGGAAGACAGGGGCATTGAGGAGGAAGAAGAAGAAGGGGGCTGATTCCATGAGAGAGGAAGACAGGAGCATTGAGGAGGAAGAAGAAGAAGGGGGCTGATTCAATGAGAGAGGGTTGAGAGGAAGACAGGAGCATTGAGGAGGAAGAAGAAGAAGGGGGCTGATTCAATGAGAGAGGGTTGAGAGGAAGACAGGAGCATTGAGGAGGAAGAAGAAGGGGGCTGATTCCATGAGAGAGGGTTGAGAGGAAGACAGGAGCATTGAGGAGGAAGAAGAAGAAGGGGGCTGATTCAATGAGAGAGGGTTGAGAGGAAGGGCTGAACAGTGGGGAGGAAGGGACGGATTCGATGAAAAAGAGAAAGAGAGAGAAAGAAAGAGAGAGAGCGTGAGCGAGAGAGAGAGTGAGAAGGAAGGGGCAGGATGAAAGACGAAGAAGAAGAAGAAGAAGTCGAAGAAGAAGAAGAAAAAGAAGAAGAAGAAGGGGCTGTTTCAATATGAGGGGGAGGGGAGGGGGGTTGTGGAACAAGAATGACTTAATTCGACAAAAAGAATGTGAACGTCGGAATGATTCCATAAGAAGAGGGTGGAAGGGGGAAGAGCGTTTTGATAAGAGGAAGGTAGAGCAGAGCGGAGAGTGGGTTGATGAAGGAAGATGTAGAGGACAGAGCAGTTTAATGAGAAAAGGTTGCAGAGGAAGAAAGAGTGGTTTGTTCAAAAGGAAAATAAGGATTCTAGAGAAAGTATTCATTCAGGACTTAAGCACTCAGAGAAAGGAGGAATTCAACAAAAGAGAGTTAAAAGTAGGAAGAACCGCTTCGATTTAAAAGGAGAAAAAAAAACCAACAAAAGGCTGGCAAAGACAGGAGAGTCAGAACGTGCTGCAGAGGGGAAGGTGAGGTAGAGGTGAGGATTGGGGGTGTGGGGAGATTGGAGAAGGTATGATGGTCGATGTGAGAGTGGGCGGGTGAAGGGGACGGGAGAGGTGGGGATGGGGGATGGGGGTGGGGCGCTTAGAGAGAAAGGAAAAGTTTAACAACGCAATCACAAGAACCGCAACAGTCTTCTGACAAATTTCGTCGTACACACACACACACACGCACGCGCACGCACACACACACACACACACACACACACACACACACACACACACATTCGTCTGCATGGGCGTACACACACACACACACACACACACACACACACACACACACACACACACACACACACCACTTTTACAATCAGTGTATACAGCGGTCTTTCATGTTGCGTTCTTCACCCGTTACATTGTCGTGAAGTCAGACGAATCATTGGAATCCTCTATCTTCAAGCATTCACAAACATTGCTACACGTGTTACGTTTCCGCTCTTTGACTGTATATTCTGTTTATGTATGTTCTTAAGCGCTGTTTGCGTGAAGTTCTTTTTCTTCCTTGTGTTACTTGATCAGTAAATACTTTGCCAAATCAATATGTGTCAGTGAGGCATTGTCTGTGCTTGGTTGTCTTACCCACATGGTGTGTGCTTTCTTGTCTTATCCAGACAACACACTCACAAGAAGCATTCACATCACATGCAAGTCATGTTAAGTTATTCATACATATCCAAGCCAACCGTGGAGACCAGTCCAGAGTTGAAAGCAAGTGATAATTAGAGCAAATTGGAAACTACACACACACGCACGCACACACACACACACACACACACACACACACACACACACACACACATACACATACACACACATACGCGCGCGCGCTTGTGCGCACGTACGCACGCACAAACACACCACGACACGCCAAGCGCGCGCACCACACACACACACACACGCGCGCGCGCGCGCGGCGCACGCAGCAGCACGACACACGTCACACACATACACACACACACGCCCGCGCGCGCGCGCACGCAAAACGAGTTACTTCCTCAAACCAAGGCCTGTGTCACACGAAAGTCACGACAAGACATCGTGCACCACGGTGTTTCATTATTATTATTATTATTATTAGCAGCAGCAGCAGCATTATCATTATTATTATTACTTACTATCATTATCATTATTACTACTATTACTATTATTGCTGTTGTTATTAACATATCATTCATAACAATTACACATCTAATCAATATAAGGGGCACAGGCGTTTACAGTAAACAAAAACAGTCATCAAATTACAAGCCCAGTCAATAGAACAGCAGGCCATGCACCAAAACGCATCCTGCAGTCACAAGCACCCTCCACACCCTCACCTACCACCACCCAGCTTCTCTCTCTCTCTCTCTCTCTCTCTCTCTCTCTCTCTTCTCTCTCTCTCTCTCTCTTCTCGTCAACAGACCCTCACAGCATTTTCTCTCTTTTTTTTTTTTTTTTTTTTTTTCTTTTTTTTTTTTGAATTTACAACTGCTTTTGATATCTGTTGTTTATCTGAGACATTTACTCTAAAACATTTTGATTTTGAGACAAAGTTTCAGGAATTTCTACATCTTTACTGTCCAGCCAGAAAATATACTAGAATGGGCAGACCCTCTGGTGGATTGATAATGCTGATCAAGAAGGAACTATCTGGGTATGTTCAGTTAATTAATACTAATATAGAAAATGTATTATGTGTGAAGCTACAAAAAAACCTGTTACAATGTGATAGAGATGTACTATTTCTTGGTGTGTATGTACATCCGGTTGACAGTCGTTTTTATGCTGACAAGGATTATGATTGTACCATAGAAATGATAGAACAATACATTTGTACACAAATTGAACAAGGGAATGAATATTTATATATTATAGGAGGAGACTTAAATGCTCGTATTGGGGAATGGGGATTAAATATTGAGGATGAAAATGATATATTCGACAGAGAACAGAATGTGTATGCACGTAAGTCAAAGGATAACATCATCAATGGATTCGGAAAAAGGCTTATTGAACTTTGCGCAAGTTTTAATTTAACTCCCCTGAATGGCTTAAATATGAAAAACTTTGACAGTGCATTCACATTCTTCTCGGAAAGGGGAAATAGTGCTATAGATTTCTATGTATGCTCCATAGAATTAATCGAAAATGTTGACAGCTGTTTAGTGGATGAAAGAATTGAGTCTCACCATATGCCAGTTAGAATGGAGCTTCTGAGCACAGGGCAGGATATCCAGAAAGATCAACAAAAGAGAACATTTACAAAGAAAATAAAATGGGACCCAGCCAAAGCACAAGTCTACATAAACTTCATGGAATCTGAAAGAGCACAAACAATATTAGAACAAATTAAGGAGGAAATTGATCAAGATGTAGATACAAGTATAGTTAAATTTAACCAATTACTAAAGAATGCTGGAGAATGTATGAGCAAAATAACTAGTTCAGGAGGGGACTATAAACCTACAAATGGGTGGTATGATAAAGTGTGCAAGATGGAAAAGAAAGAAACAAGACAAGCACTGTGTAGACTTAATTTAATAGATAAAAATAAAAATCCTATTAAATATGAAGAAAGAAAGGAAATATATAATAACAAACGGACTTCTTATCAAAAAATGATTAGAGGAAAGAAAAAACAATACAGGGAACAGATATATGATACACTTATGCAAAATCAGAAGGATAGCCAGAAATTCTGGAGCACAATAAAAAACATTTGAAGAAAGAAAAATAAATTACCAGTTATTACATCTGAACAATGGAAAGAACATTTTGAAAGCATATTGAACCCCCAAATAACAGGAAGGCAAGGAGCTATTGTAAGAGAACAGCAAGTGAATATTGAAGAGATTCTAGTACAAGAGCTAGATGAAGATATAACAGAACAGGAAGTAGGTTTAGCAATAAACAAACTGAAATCAGGTAAATCCCCAGGAATAGATGAAATCCCCCCAGAATTTCTAAAAACAATATATAGTAAAATAATACCATATCTAACTAAGTTATTCAATAAACTGTTCCAAGAAAGTTACTTCCCCTTAGAATGGTCACGTGCAGTAATTGTACCACTCCACAAGAAAGGTGATAAGCAAAACCCAGGAAATTATAGAGGGATTTCACTGTTATGCATTACAAGTAAAATTTTTACAGCAATAATCAACAAAAGACTTTACAACTGGGCAGAAGATGAGAACAAAATTAGTAAGGAACAAGCAGGATTTAGAAGGGGATATTCGACAATAGACCACATTTTCACATTAACAACTATGATAACAAATTGCCTCTATGGCAGACGTAGAAGTGAATTTTATGTAGCATTCATAGATTATCAGAAAGCATTTGATACTGTAAATAGAGACAAATTATGGGAGATACTACAGAAACATAAAGTATCTACAAAAATGCTCAACATGTTAAAAGGTATATACAAAACAGTTCAAGCTTGTGTTAGATATGGAACTGATTTAACAGAATTTTTCGAATGCCCAGCAGGAGTGAAACAAGGTTGTTTGTTGTCCCCCTTGATTTTTTCTCTATTAATAACAGAAGTGGCGGACAATGTCACAAGAAAAGGGAGACATGGTTACCAATTTCTACCAGGTGCAGAAGAGATTTACACATTGTTATTTGCAGATGACATAGCCCTGATATCATTAACACCAGCCGGCTTACAAAACCAATTAAAGAACCTACAACAAGCCTCGGATTCTATAGGTTTAACAGTAAATCTACAAAAAACAAAAATAATGGTTTTTAGGAAAGGGGGCTATTTGGGTAAAAAGGAGAAATGGTACTACAAAGACCAAGAACTAGAAGTAGTAAACAGTTATAAGTACCTAGGTTTCACCTTGACAACTAAACTCTCAGTAGACATATCACTTTCTGAATATGCAGGTAGAGCGAAAGGCAAAATTATGGAAATAATGAAAACTATGTATAGTTTAGGACATATAGATATGGCTATTTACTTTAAACTGTTTGATACTCAAGTTAAACCCTTACTCTTATACGCAGCAGAAGCATGGGGCCTAACTAGATATAAAGCAATAGAAAATATACACTTGTTCGCCTGTAAAAAATATATGGGTGTGGGCAAGAAAACCCCAAATAATCTAATATATGGAGAGTTGGGTAGATATCCTATATGCATAGACAGCACAATAAGGGCGATTAGGTATTGGTTTAAAATTATAAAAATGGCACCAAACAGACTCCCCAGACAAGCATATGAAAGAGAAAAGACCGAAATAAACAAATCTCAAAATTGGGCATTAGAATTAAAACACTGTTTAGACATATATGGCTTTTCAGAAGTATGGCTAAATGAAGGTGTAGGAGATGAGAACAGATTTATTTCAGTATTAAGACAAAGAATGATAGACTGTCACAAGCAGAACTGGCATGATAAAATAGAAAACAGCGAACGTTTTAATACTTATCGCTCTTTTAAATCTGTACACCATACTGAAAAATATTTCTACGACATCACAATAGCGAAATTTAGAAAAGCACTAACCAGACTACGTTTAGGGGTAAACGAATTACATATAAACAACAAGTTCACAGACAAGGAAGCAATTACAACATGTCCTTTTTGTCCAACAGAAGAAACCGAATTACACTTTTTCAAGATATGCCCATGTTATAGACAATTAAGGGAGAAATATATTTATAAACATTATAGAAATAAGGATACAATTACACTAAGAAACCTATTACAAAATGAAAACGTGGAAATGACACGTGATGTAGCAATGTATACTTTTTATGCATTAAAATTCAGAGAAACACAAATATAAGACAAAGAGAAGAGACTTGGTTTTGCTTCTGTGGATTTATAGCCGAATTCAAACTGTATATGTCTCTGTGTATGTGTATATATGCATATGTATGATTATGTGAATGCTTATGTGTAAAGCATATAAACATGTGAATCTATATGCATAATAAATGAACATGGATGTGTTGTGATATCATAATATCTAGAGAAGATTGAATCATGGATTTAACTTGGAAGGTGTTTCTCAGTATGGAAAGTAACACAAATACCTGAATGAGTACGAAATTGTGATTGGTGTGACGATATGAACAGATTTACGAATGAGATGTTATATGAACACATGAGATTATGCAATTGTATACTCAGATGTGAAGCAAGACAAGGACTATGATGGAAAGATAACTATATAAAAGTGAATACAAGGGTGTAATATGAGGGAACATGAATGTAATATAATATGAAGGAATGGAATTATGGAAATGAATATGTTTTGAGGAAATTATGTGCAATGAATGAATATGAATATGAATGGAAATGTACAATTATGAATGGAAATGAGGGAGAATGAGGTTATTACAAATGGATGATGGAGTAGGGATACTTATAAGAACATGAACAAGATTGTAAAATGTGCATGTGTGTATGTATGTGTGTACGCATGTGTGTGTGTGTGTGTGTGTGTGTGTGTGTACATGTGTATGTGTGTATCATACACTGTATGTATGTGGGTGATATACGCATGTATGTGGGTATATATATACATATGCATGTGTGTGTGTGTGTGTGTGTGTGTGTGTGTGTGTAAATGAAAAACAAAAGAATAGAAAAGAAAAGTAATAAGTATGAGGATGAGACTGATTGAGTCAAGATGGATCAAGAAGTGTAGTAGAATTGAATGTATAACTAAAAATATGTAATTACGCAAGAGTACAGATAATTAAGGCAACTAAGAGGGAATACGTGTAATTATAATCTGAATGGATATAAGTAAGAATACATGACAAGTAAGAAGGAGCATGAGGGGGGGGGGGGGGGGGGGGGGGAGCATGGAGGAAGCAACCGGATAACACAATATGGGAACAAACGTGGCCACCGTGGGGGGGGGGGGGGGGGGGGGTAGTTCTAGGTATATGAATGGTTCAAGTTAAATGAGTATGGAAAATGTGCATATAATAGAAAATCAAATGTATTTAAGAAAACATGTATGGAAGAGGAAGGTTAGAATAAGTAACGAAATCTGTATATACATACACACGTAAAACTACGAAATGAATACAAAGGGAAACATAGATAAATAATTTGACCATGAAGTGATGAAGTATGTAAGTAAGATAATCCAGGAAACGAAAGTAGGACGAGAATTTGGCCAGTTTCGTAAAGCAAACAGTAAGGCACGTAGGAGAATTAAGAAGTAGGTCAACATGCAAATCAGCATGAAGCGGTGATGAATGCGTTCCATTCCGCTACTCGCACACAGTGTCAATCTCCCTCTGGCCGTCTCTCGCCCGTTCTTCCGCTCTCTGCTCAGAGCGAGGAGGGGGGGGGGGGGGGGGGGGAGGGGGGTAGTGGAGCGTGAGGCGGATGGGGCGATAGTGGGAGGCGGTGGGAGCGAGTGTGGGAGAGAGAGTGGGAGTAGGAATGAGAATTGTCTGTCGAGTCTTGGCTGGATCGTCTGCTGTGATGGCTGCCCGTTGATCAGAGTATAATTAGCATGGTTTTGTACTCTTTGAATAACGATAGCTGTTGTATGCATTTTGATTATTTTCCGACGGTTGTTTTGAATTATCCAAGTTTGAACTCTAGGGATCCGACCATTAAGGGACTCCTCTGGTCGGCGGGCGGTCAAGACACAGTGTGCGAGTCAAGTGTCGACAAGACCCACGGGACAGAATATGACAGGGTCTCAGGCTGAAAGAAATAGGGAAAACGACAATTAAAGTGAAAAAAAACTGAAGGAATGTACCAACCTGATACATGGAAAGCAACAAGGTTTTAGTAATTTATCCATGGGGCTGCTAAATCCAACGAATATAAACAACACAAGTCCAACACCACACGAACACGACCACAGACGAACACACTCTGTGTGTCAAAGGTCAGCATGGCAGCTTTGTTATGTAGACTCAAGATTCGGGGTTTACCTTTGCACCGGAGAGGGCGATAGGCTTATTTTGCGCATGCGTAATTGATGTAAACAAAAGATGCTTAAAATAGTACAGCTTTCCGGAGAATCTTACGACGCAGGGAAGAAAGGTCTTCACTGTATAAACGAAATATGATGAGGGTAACGAAATAGAAAACATGTGTTTTGTATGATAGTATCAACAGCATTAATATCATGAGTTTTAAAATAATAATATATATACTTACATTACGTTCATAAGGAAGAATGTACCAAGTAGTGTTAATGTATGATCAAGATAGAATTTTGCATGTACATACTGTCAGGGAAGAATGCTTCGTTGTAGTTATGGTGAATTTTGTTCTGATTATGTAAAATTGATGTATATTTCTTGTTGCGTACTCATGTGAATAGGCTGATGGCCTCACATTAAAGTCACGAGTCTCTCTCTCTCTCTCCCTCTCTCTCTCTCTCTCTCTCTCTCTCTCTCTCTCTCTCTCTCTCTCCACCCTCTCACACTCCCTAACCTACCTCTAAAAAAACTTAACTATCAGATGAATAAATACAGACGTTCGAACACATAATTATTATCTCTAGCACCGGCACCTATTTGTATAGACCAATCAGATAAGGGAAAACAAGAACAGTTTTCAAGTTTTCGGGGCAGATGACTGGGAGTGCACTGCAGACCTCCCAGAATGGAAGAGTCACCCAGAGATCATCAGCAAGAGTGGCATGAGACCTGACATAGTAGTCCACTCTAAGTCAACCAAGCAGCTGATCATGATCGAGCTCACGGTGCCATATGAGAACAGAATGGAGGCAGCTCAAATCTACAAGACTGAAAAGTATGCTGATCTGGCAAACAGCCTGAGGAGAGAAGGCTATCAGGTCAAAGTCCTCACTGCAGAAATTGGAGCTAGAGGGTTTGTAGGAACGTCTGCATACACCCTCATGAAACAGCTCTCAGTTGCAGGGAGGGAAAAAACCAGAGCCCTGAAAGCAATGGCAGAAGCGGCAGAGGGGTGTTCAAGCTGGATCTGGTCAAGGAGGAACAAAAGTGAACTTCATAAGGCTTAAATTTCCTACAAATATCAGGTGTCCCTGTGGCTCAGTGGTTAGAGTGCGAGTCATTAAGTGGAAAATGAGCATGTCCAGAAGGTCATGGGTTCGGCCATGGCTCGTCCCAAGATGGGAAAAAAAAGGGCAGCAGAGGGACATCCGGAGTCATGAACCGGGTGTGGCCCAACCCCCCTAGAGTGTCAGGAGATAAGGGCCGAAACACTTGCTTGAAGGGGGCTTCTCTTCTGAGGACTCTCTGCTGCCACGCTCTCCACGAGTTTCTTTCTACAGGGAAAAGAAGAACAGTTTTCAAGTTTGATTTCAAAGAGCGCAGAATGACAGAATATCTGAGTTGATGCCGAAGACTGGCAAAAGAACTCTGACCTAATAATACGAACTCTGACCTTTTAATACGAACAAAGAGAACGTGGAAGAGATGAGGATCGGAACACCGTGCGGAGTTCACGAGACGGGGTATACAAGTGCGACAGATCAATCAGATACTGAGGACAGGAGGACTGAAAAGATTGACAGCAGACAGATGCAACTTTGTGGGAGATGTTCTGCTGATAATAAGAGATAATGTTGCTTACAGCCTAGCTGACAGCAAAGGGCCATAGCAGGGCTGTCACCTCGGTGAAGTCAACTAACAAGACATTTAAAAAAAAAAAAAAAAAAAAAAAACTCATGCACACAACCCTTTAAAATACACCTTCTAAAAACACACCAGAAATTTCGTTAAAAATTTTTCTTCCGTGAAATCTTAGATCAGATGAAAAATGTTGATCTCTTTCAGCAGTGCAGTGTCTCCTCTGGTGGGTTGCCTCTTGACGACGGCATTGACTGCTCCTTGCGGCTTACCGGTGCCGGGGTTGCGGCGGAATTGGTTAGTCTGTGGCTGTGGATGAGAGGGTTAGAATGAACGGTGTGGGTGCAGTGCCACAGAGGTGGCACCGAAGGTGGAACAGCAAAAAAAAAAAAGAAAAAAAAAAAGAAATCCTCAATGTAGTGAATGACTACTTTGTGTCCTTTTTTTTAATACATCACACATCTAAAGGCGCTTGACTGACGACTAATATGTCACGGCCAGAATGCTGAACACAAATGCGGCAGTCTCTCATGAAACAACTCATTATATCTGTCATCACCAGTGGGGGCCGGAATAGCTCGGTTGGTCTCGTAATCCAAGGGTTGCGGGTTCGACTCTCCGTCGGGCCGTTTCGGTACAGGGAGATTTTTCCCTCGGAGTTAACATTAGTTCTGACTCCATTTCCCACACAGTCCTTCGAATGAGACTATAAATCGAGGTCCCGTTAGTTCTGACTCCATTTCCCATACAGTCCTTCGAATGAGACTATAAACCGAGGTCCCGTGTGTGAACGCACGCATAACATCTTGCACACACGTAAAATCCCATCACCAACTTTCGGAAGAGAAGGCCAGTTTGGCCGTTGGTATGATGACACGTTACATATAGCATGCACCTTCCCCGAAGATGGAGTATGGCTGCCTTAATGGCAGGATAAAAAAAAACGGTCATGCACACAAAACTCCACTCCCTTCGCAGGGTAGATGGGTTTAATACTTGTCTGTCCATATAGGGAGTGTCCGCACGAGTATCAGCCTGCGTACGCAGAAGAAGTCATGACCAGTAAAACGCAATACTGATCCTGTTGCTCTATAGTCCTCAGTGTGTATTGCCACTGACCGATACGCTGATTTAAAATCAGCTTTTGAACTGAAATGTCCTGGTTTTGCCATTAGGTGTGTATCTTTTATGGCTTGATGGCACCATGAATGGTGGCCTGTTGTGGCCACTCCCTCATACAGAATGCCAGCTAGAATGATCAATCCTGACTCACTTATCTCTCTTTGGAATAACTGTTAAGGGATTGGTTATATCGAGCGTGCTTCTTGCTATGATGAAGAAGATGAAGCAGAAAAGAAAAACAAACAAACAAACAAACAAAAACAACCACAAAAAACAGCTTTGGAACCAGAAGGTAGGCCTACTCGTTTTCCTCACACGGACACAATGCACTTAACAGGAAACGTTCTCAGGTGCCGCAGCGGCCTTTCTGAAACTAATTGAAAAATAAAATGGAATTCAGCCGTGAATTCTCAGCCGACATCCGATCTCAGCTTTTCTTTGGCTGATCTGAAAAGCGTTACGTCCTTGCCTGTAAACCGCAGCTGGTAATCTTTCATCGCTGAATTCAATTTGATCTCATCAATCTATTTTCCAAACTAGAAAATACGTAAGCCTTTTAAAAGTTTGAAGTGGTCTCCCTTTTTTCTTCCTGTTAATACGGTCTCCACCATTTTTTTTTTTATCACTTCCGTCCTCTCTGTGCGCGTCCTCTTTCTACCCCTATCTCTTTTTCTTCCCACATACGTAAGGACGCACGTGCGTACCCAAACACACGCACGTGTTTTACAGTGGCTGCAGGATTTTGACGGACAGAAGAGACGAGAGATAAGAGATAATGTGTGCACGGAGTGATCATTACTGATGTGTATGTTTCTCCTGACCATTCACCTTTCGTGACCTTTACTATGTTTTGTTCATTTTAGTGCATGATAGGCCCGACATCCCTAATCTGTGTCATTAAAAAAAAAAAGGTCACTCTCTGATAGCACGGTGCTTCTGCTATCTGACAGGTCCTCCATCCGTTATTTCTCTCATCCCACAGTATCGGATGGACCCTACATACATTCATTAACTGTTGGGCCCTACATCCGTTAATTAACTGTTGGGCCCTACATCCATTAATTAACTGTTGGGCCCTACATCCGTTAATTAACTGTTGGGCCCTACATCCGTTAATTAACTGTTGGGCCCTACATCCATTAATTAACTGTTGGGCCCTACATCCATTAATTAACTGCTGGGCCCTACATCCATTAATTAACTGTTGGGCCCTACATCCATTAATTAACTGTTGGGCCCTACATCCGTTAATTAACTGTTGGGTTCTACATCCGTCAATGAACTGTTGGGCCCTACATCCATTAATTAACTGCTGGGCCCTACATCCATTAATTAACTGTTGGGCCCTACATCCGTTAATTAACTGCTGGGTTCTACATCCGTTAATCGTGTTCTCACTCATAATCAGTATGTGTAAGGTACTTACATCCGTTATCTGTTTCCACCAACACTGTCATTATCCACAAGGTCTTTTATCCGTTATCTCGGTAGTCCTGAACAGTCATTATCTTAGAGGTCTTATCCGTTATCTCGGTAGTCCTGAAAAGTCATTATCTTAGAAGTCTTATCCGTTATCTCGGTAGTCCTGAACAGTCATTATCTTAGAAGTCTTATCCGTTATCTCGGTAGTCCTGAACAGTCATTATCTTAGAAGTCTTATCCGTTATCTCGGTAGTCCTGAACAGTCATTATCTTAGAAGTCTTATCCGTTATCTCGGTAGTCCTGAAAAGTCATTATCTTAGAAGTCTTATCCGTTATCTCGGTAGTCCTGAACAGTCATTATCTTAGAAGTCTTACATTCGTTATCAATGTCCGACCATTGCTCAACTGACTGTAAACAAATTGTGTTGAAAACTTTGACCATGAGGTTGTTGGTTTTTTTGTTTTTGTTTTTTCGGGAAATACTTTGGGTAGAACTGTTGTGTGTTTTAGGGGGAGCTTTCGTAGGTGAAATAGTTTCGGGATATTTTGTCCATGGGAGTATTCGTTTCGGGAATTCTGGGA
>CM065738.1:57212156-57214656 GCA_033310375.1 Conus canariensis | reverse complement strand
TCAAATAAGCCTATTGATGTAACAGTCAGTAACATTATCAAATAAGCCTGTTGATGTAGCAGTCAGTGACAGCATCAAATAAGCCTGTTGATGTAGCAGTCAGCAGTGACAGTATCAAATAAGTCTATTGATGTAGCAGTCAGCAACAACAAATACACTGTTGTGTGATATACATCTCTGCTTTCGCACACTACTTCATCCCTTCCTTGACCTTCACTACGACAACCTTTCGCTGCTGTGCTAATGCAAAGGGGTTGCTTCCCTTGCTGACTGTCGCCTCGATCCAGCTTGATCGTGGCGGCGATGGAGAAGGAGGTTGTGGATCAATGTTTCCCGTGATGTGGAGTGGTCAAGTGTGTGTGTGTGTGTGTGTGTGTGTGTGTGTGTGTTGTGTGTGTGTCACACCAAGATGATTGCAGCCCCCACCAGAATAAACCCCTTCCGGACAATTCGTCTCCTACCTGACTGACCAGCTGGCTGACTCGTTAATGTATTAGTGTAAGCGCTCTTAATCATAACATTGATAATAATGATAATGATGATGAGGTGATGAAGATGCTGTTATCATTACTATTATTATTATCATTATTATTATTATTATCATTGTTGTTATTTTTGCTACTAATGTTGTTGTTGTTGTTTTACTATTATTGTTGCTGTTATTGTCGTTGTTGTCACTATTGTAAAAACAAATGAAGGTAATGAATTGTCAGTGTCCGTATCTCTTGTATATGTGACCACCTCCCACAATATGACAGGTAAGCTACAATCTTTCAAATCTTAGGATTCACATACCAATAGAAATGGGTCAGAAAAAAAATCTTTCCAGCGGTGTACTAAAGAGTTTCTTTATGTGTAAACCATGACCAAGTTATGCTCTGCTAAATTGTCTGTATAGAAAAGAAGCCAGTTTTAGAAGAAGAAAAATGACTTCCATATTTGCGGTACTGTCACCTTACATCAAGGAAAAGTATCGATTTAACACTTTTCCAGCTCGATTTGCGCAAAAAGACTGAAATGTATAAAAAAATTTCTATGATTTTCATTAAAGCTCATGGACAAACTTAATTTTACCACACACACGCCCTCCCCCTTCCACCCTCCCGCCCCCCCCCCCCCCCCCCCCCCAAAAAAAAATAAAATAAAACTGACCACTTCTGTGTGTTGTCTGCAGATTCACTTGGTCTGACCCAACTTATCTGTCATTTTGTGGTGGCGGTGGTTATACAGTAAAGCTCGTCACGGCTACCAGACTGGGCAGTCCTCTGCTCATTAAATCAGTCAGTCAGTCAGTCAGTCATTCCCCTGACCGTTGGGGTCGTTGGGGGGACGTGATGAGGCAGCCGCCGTTTCTCTCCAGGCTCTTCTGTTGGTAGCTGTCGTGAGGAGATCTGGCAGTGGAATTTTATGCCGTCTGATTTAATGAGCTGTCCTCACGACAGCTCATTAAATCAGACGGCATAAAATTCCATTTTTTGGCTTCCGTGTACAAAAATTTGATCACGTCATATCGAATTTTGTCGTCCAATTTTTTTTTCTCTCCCCATTTGCTATATATTATGAACAGCCACACACGTGAAAGATCAGCCAGGATTCTTTCCCATGCTCCCAGGCTGACAACGTCCTACGTTTTGCCCACCGATTGCTTTTATTACCTGATATTTTCAATGCCATTTTTTTTTCATGCTGGCTAGTGACAACGTCCTGCGTTTTGCTCACCGATTGCTCCTATTACCTGATATTTTCAATGCCTTGGTACAGGGCTTAAGATTCCATGAATTTCGTGCTGTTTACAGTCTAACCGACCACGGAATCCCCTAGGATTAAGTAAATGGGGTATAAGTGGAAACCCTTTAAAACGCATTAAGCAAACTGCATACTACCCAAAAAGAAATGAAGAGGAGATAAACATTCAAAACCTTCCAAAACACGCATGCAAATTATGATCTTGGATGCTTTATAAAAAAACAAAAAACAAAAAAATACCCATGGGTAAATCTGACGGGGAAGGTTCCAGCTACTGACACCGTGCAGTCGTGCCAGTGTGATAGAGAGCATAAATGAATGAAGGGCCAGTGCGGTGCTGCCACAAAGTGTTACCAGTCCAGCTCTGTCAGCTCTGGGGCCAGTCGTTAGGGCAATGTGTCTCCCCTTCTTCGTCAACTGCCTGTGGCAAATCAACTCAGTTTAGTGCAGTTTGTCTACTAAACTCTGCTGTTTTTTCAACGCCTTAGGATACAAGTTTTTCCCTTCATTTGGAATGCAGAGTTGATTGTTTAAAAAAAAAGTTCGCCTTATGTTTTGAGAACTTATTGAAGGCTGCAATTGTTTTTCTGTTAATCTGAGTTAAGCTAAGACTTATGAAACTACGACTGGAAAACGAACACGCTGTATGCAAAGACTAATCATCCAAAAACCAAGACTTCCAAGGCACGGCAAGAACAGAACTTTAATATTAAATAAAATTAGATAAATAACAATAATAAATTTTCTATAAAAA
>CM065738.1:57192156-57199656 GCA_033310375.1 Conus canariensis | reverse complement strand
TTTTTCTCTGGTCGTTACGAGATCACTAACGACGTATAAATTCGTCAGTATTAGCTGCGCTTCAGATTCCAAGTTGTCCCCCTTGGTTTCTTTCGAAATGAGTTTGGGAAAGTGCCACGGGATTAGAACAAGTTTCTTGGGTGTTCTTTTACTTACAAGTTCATTTGTTTATTCATTTAAGTCCCTGTTTACTAATTTTTCTTGAAAGGTTTCTTGGGTGTCCAGCAAATCTATTTGTTTATTTATTGATGTCTTTGTTTACCATTTCTTCTTCTTCCTTCTCCCTTTGTTTCTTCACTTCCTTTCTTTCTTAACCATGTCTATTTGTTTTCAAGGAAATTACGAAAAATGCAGACATGATACAGACACAGATGGATACGATCACAGCATGAAGACCACGTTGATTCCAGACTTTCTGTTCGTTACTTTGTGAATGATGATGTACAGGGATAAGGACATTAAAGCTGCGACAATTGAATTGAATTCGGAAAAAAAAATTCGTAGAGCCCTACGCTTGTCTTTATTTTTTTTTAAATGCTGTAGCATTATGTAGGCCTGAGGAAAACTGACACCTTCTGTACTGCCAGAAAGTATTTCATAATGATAATGATAAAAAACATTACTACACTACTACTACCACCACCGCCATCACCACTACTATTACTCTACCGCTGCTGTGATGTGCTGATGATGATGATGATGATGCCCTTCTTGGGTACAGCAATCTGAATCATAATCATAATTTGTAAGAAAAAAGAAAAAGAAAACAGAGCGAGAGAGAGAGAGAGAGAGAGAGAGAGAGAGAGAGAGAGGGAGAGAGAGAGGCTTAGGAGCAGGCAATATCAATAGTTCTGTCTTTAAGATGGGTTACGGTAGTCTATCTACAGGCTGCCAGTGAAAGATCTTATGTTCATGATATATTTCCCAGACTTTTCATTCTCATTGTCTTTACCCTCCTCCCCCACCCCCACGCCCCAGCCCCCTATATCCCTCCTTCCCTTCGAATCTTTTGCCAAGTCATTAATATAATGATGGAGGATTTGTTAGCCCGCACTTATTTTCTCCCACTACTAAATTGTTCAACATGTTATAGACAGAGGAGATAGATAATAGACAGATAGATAGATAGATAGATAGATTAGCACCACTACCACAGCCACAACCATCTGTCCCCACACTCGCGCAGCCCATCTCTCACCAGACACAAACATACCTTCAAGTGATTTTGTCTTTTGCTTCTGCTGAACGAGAACACAGGGAGGAGAGGTGGAGGACGTGAAGAGAAGGGGGGGGGGGGGGGAGGCAGCTTTCACCTCGGAAAATTTTGGATGACGGCAGCATAGGATGGGGGAGGGTGGTAATATGATATTCCCCGCGGTACGTTTTGAGCTGTTGAAATCTGTCCGGGGTGCAGAGAAGAAGTGGGACGTTTTAATGACTGAAAGGTCCTCCCAGAGGGGAGAGGCGGGGGCGGTTATCGAACGACAGGTACATGCCCCAGAACAGATTTTTAATGTAAGGGTAGGGTGGGGGCTGGGAGGTGGGGGGGAGGTGAAGTGACGTGCTATTCACTGTCTTTATCTGTTTGTGTCACTCGTAGTTCATTTCACTCCTTGATATTGAACAGCTACATTGCACGCAATTACCTCGAGATTTTCAGACTGCAAGGAGTTCAACAATCACATTTTCTTCGAGCAGATTTCGCCGATTTCTCTATTAATTCAAAATTTAGAGATTTTGTTTTTTCAAGATAAATTGTAATAACATGATTCTGTTCACACATACACACATACGCACGCACACAAGCACGCACGCACGCACGCGCGCGCGCGCACACACATACACACACACACACGCACGCACGCACACACACACACACGCGCGCGCGCGCGCCACACACACACACACACACACACACACACACACACACACACACACACACACCGCACGCACGCGCGCCACACAAACACACACACACACACACACACGCACACACACACACACACACACACACACACACACACGAACACACACACGCACACGCACGCACGCACGCACGCACGCTCGCGCGCGCGCACACACACACACCACACACACACACACACACACACACTCGTGACCAAGATGGCGGAGAGTGCAAACAACTTTTTCTCCATGTGAACGTTTTTATTGCGCATCCGCTATAATGACTAGAAAGACCCCAGGGAAAAGACGTGGACGAGTCTTTGAAAAAGAAGACAATGACGAAGAGAAAAAAAACTGGCTCAGGAACTGGGGATGTCAGTGGAAAAGCAGGTGACGGTGCAAGTGATGCCGCCACTTCCACCACAACTGCTGCTTCTGAACAGCATTCCGACACCGTGAGACCAAACACGTCAAGCTTCAGCGACACTACGCACACTACGGTGATCACCAGTGCGGTTAGTGATCTTAAAAATACTATATTGAAACTCTGTGACAGAATACTATCCCTTGAAAGAGCTGTGCACGATCAAAGGCATGAAATAGAAAAACTCAAGTCTATCCAGGCTAGACCAGTAACATCCATTGCCATGGCTACCACACAAACAGAGCCCCAAATCATTACCCCTGGCCTTAAATCTTATGTCGAAGTAGCAAGTTCCACTCCAACATCCCCATCTCCATCGCCATCCAATGTACTTGTGAACAAAACGGGCGTGAAGGGGCAAATAAATAAAAAAGGAACACTGGAAGACAAGAAAAGAAAATCTGACGTCATAAAGGCAAATGACGCGAAAAGCAAAACGTCATCCAAAGACTCCAATACGAAAAAGAACAATGACTTTCCCTCAGTGATCTTACACTCTGATTCTATACTGAAAGGTGCACAAATGAAAAGACTAGGCCGTTCCTATGGGTTTACCTCCAAACGACAGAAAACATATGCCACACAAAAACTGAGTCTTCAACTAGTTGATTCAACACACGACTCAGAAATACCAGACGCTATAGTAATTCACTGTGGTATCAATGATTTGAAAACGCAAGACGCAGAAACAGTCAGCAAAGATTTCACAAAAGCAGTCAAACAAATCAAAGTGAAACACCCATCATCACACATTGTTGTGAGTCAGGCAACTGCAGTAGAAGATGCTGAATTGGATGCTAAACGTGAATTATTCAATGCCCTTGTAAGAACAGAACTGCTGGCTGACAAAATTATTTCTTTCGTACCACACAATAACTTCTATGACTACGGGAGAGACGGGATGCATCCAACCACCAAAGGATCATCGATCCTGGCAGCTAACCTTGGCCGGCATCTACGAGACCTCCTTTGGGAAAAGCCCAAGAAGCCATCTCGCTGCCTACCTCCCCATCCAGGGCGTTGGGGTACGCAGATGCTGTATCGGGACGAGAGGGGACCTTGGTGGAACCGCTATGAAATGCTCTAAGTGTTCGGGAGCATCTCTCTCAAGTCTCTATATTGACTGAAATCTAGTCATGTAGTGGAGCCCAGTTATATACCTCCACCTCACTTGTTAACGTGACAATTTGAATTTTATTACTGAAGACTATTTAGTTTATTATTTTGCATTTCTGTTTCATAATTCTTGTTTTAAGTCTTATGGGTATCGTGCAGGTCCTTACCTGCTAATATACGTTAGGAAGGAATTTCTGAGTCACTTCACTTATTATATACATCTTTATTATGACAACAAAAAACAGACCAACTATCAAGCTTCTCCAATGGAATTGTCGCTCCATAACAAGAAATGTATCATACTTGAATCAATATCTTGGAATAAATAAGTTTCATGTATTATTATTACAATCACTAAATGTCAACAGTGATAATCTACCACATTTACCAGGATTCAATCACCCCCCAGTTTATGAACAATGTGCGGACCGAATACAAACAGCTATCTATGTGCGTGAAGGCCTGGATTTTTGTGAAAGAACTCCACCAGTATCCAGTAACATCCCTTCTGCTTCATGCTGTGCAGCAATGGTTAAATTTACATCTTCTTTGATATTGAACATTGCCTCAGTTTACCTTCCTAAAGGACCTGATGATACGAATACAGAATGGCTAAAAGGGTTCCAAGACCAAAGAGACAAATGGGTTATTGGAGGAGATTTTAACGCACATGCTCCATTTTGGGATCATGGCTGCTCTTATGTTACAAGTAATAGATTATTAGATAACATAGCTGATTCTAATCTATATTTGCTAAATAATGGAAGTATTATTCGCATTCCAGATATAGCCACCCATAACCCCTCAGCCATTGATTTAACCTTTACATCTCCATCACTTGTAGTAAACTCAATGTGGGAAACAGGAGATAGTCCACTGGGATCAGATCATATTCCAATAATAATATCGTTGAATGACATATTAGAACAGGAAATCTCAGAAGATATTATTCCAAAATATATTTACAAAAATGCAGATTGGTCACTTTTTCAAATCAATCTTAACAACACAGACATAGTGTTCTCAGCTAATGAAAATGTAGATGACCAATACACTGCATTTTGTAAATATATTTTAGCAGCAGCTGACAAGTCGATCCCGAAGATAAAAAACACAAAGTCAAAGAAACATAATGGAAACATATGGTGGAACACAAAGTGTGAAACAGCCAATAAAAAGAAAAAAGAAAGATTCAAGATTTATTGTAAAAAGAGATCAGCAAGTAATCATAAAGAAATGAAAAAGGCAGATAAAGAAAGTGTAACTGTTATAGATGATGCAAAGTTGCAGCATTGGAATGAATTTTGTAACTCTGAAATTAAAAATCATAAAGATATTGGTAAAGTGTGGGAGGAACTGAAAGCTATGAAAAATGGATTAACATCGCCACATACCCTATAAAAATAGATAACAACAGTCTTCTTAGTGCTGATGAGAAAGCAGAAGCCTTTGTAAACATGTTTGCTGAGGTAAGCCGCACTGAAGGTCTAACAAGTACGGACCAAATATACAGAGAGAAAGAAGAAGGTATTAAAGCACAGGATGAATCTACAGCAGACAATAGTAACAATATCAATGCTCCTATAACTATCCAAGAAGTAAAAGAAGTCATTAGATCCATACCATTGAGAAAATCATCTATTGGTTTAGATGCAATATCTAATCAGATGTTAAGAAATTTGCCTGAAAAGTTTGTAGAGTTTCTTCATAAATTATTCAGTACATGTTGGAGCAATGGTGTTATGCCAAAAATATGGAAACAGTCGATCGTTGTTCCAATTCATAAGCAAGGAAAATGTACAAAGGATCCTAAGAATTATAGACCCATTGCATTAACTTCACATGTATGTAAACTTTCAGAAAGAATTGTTATGAATAGACTTGTACATTACTGCGAAAAATATAACATCATACCAATTAATCAAGCTGGTTTCCAGAAAGGTCGATCCACTACAGAAATTTTAGTGAAATTATCAACAAATATAAAGAAACAGTTTGCTAGACGAAAATGTGTTCTTGCTACCTTTTTCGACATAAATAAGGCTTACGATCAAGTGTGGCATTTACAGCTATTGAACAAACTTAAAAACATTGGTTTGACAGGAAATATATACAACTATGTCAGATGTTTTCTGAAGGATAGGGTAATAAGAACAAGAGTAGGAAAAACATATTCCACAAGTAGAACACTTTCAATGTGAATCCCTCAAGGATCAGTATTAGCGCCACTTCTCTTCTCGTTATTAATGTATGATCTGCCAAACAAATTATCAAAAAATGTTCTTGTCCAATATGCAGACGATATATGCATATGGATGGATGTAACGTTAAAAAAGAAAACTTCACAACGAGATATAAAATTCGTCAAAAAGATCTATCAGGGAGAACTAAACAAGATGGTGATTATATGAAGCTAAATGGATTAAGTCTGTCAACCGAAAAAACAAATATGATTCTTTTTAACAGTGGATCTAACCCAGAAAGTATGCCTGTTTTCACATTGGATGATACTCCTCTTAAGTACGTAACAGAGATTAAATTTCTAGGAGTTTATTTTACATCTAACTTATCATGGAACTTTCATATCGAATATTTATTAACAAAAGCGAGAAAAACATTAAACTTTCTGAAAATTATTTCTAAAGAAAAGTGGGGGCAAGATCCAGCTACATTGATTACTCTATGTAAATCTTTAATGAGATCAAAAGTAACTTATGCCCAAGAAATATTCTTCAATGCGCCTAAATATCTATTACAAAAACTGCAAAGTATTGAATGTAAGGCATTGAAATTAGCCCTTGGACTTCCTGTGCACACATCATCGTCACGTACATATTATGAAGCCCAGGTACTTCCTCTAGATGATTATAGAGATTTAACATGTTGTAAATTTGTCATTAAAAGTACAGCTAGAAAAACACATATCAAATCACAAATTAAAATGAGATCAGATTTTGATTTTCCGAAAAGAGTAAAGTCTATAACTTCTCAAATAACTATAGCAACTTACACATCAAAAATACTTTCAGATTCTGGGGTTTCTTTAGAAAAGGAAGCTTTCTCTCCCAGACCATCTTTTTGTCCTATTCCACCCTGGGAACTTAAAAAAGCTCATTTTGATATTGATCACACCAACATAAAAAAGATGAAAATATCAATATGCTAACAAGTTATACTAAGTGTCATATTGACGAGAAATACACTAACCAGTTAAAAATATACACAGATGGTTCATGTATTGGTAAGCAAACGGGTTGTGCATTCTTAATCCCAGACTGGAGGGTGGAGAAATCTTTTTACATTGGATGTAACATATCCATATTCACAGCTGAATTAACAGCAATACTCATGGCTTTGAATTATCTTTTAAATTTCCCCAAAACAATATTTCAAGCTCTGTTTTGTGTAGATTCAAAATCAGTCCTTCAGGCGCTAAAAGATTTTCATTTGCATACTAGGCCTGAAATGATTATTGAGGTAAGCTGTTTGATCCACATGCTTATTGAAGGAGGCACCCAGTTATCCTTTTGTTGGATTCCTTCACACTGTTCCTTTTATTATAACGATAAAGTAGATAGGGCAGCTAAATGTGGAGCAAAACATATCTCTGGTTCTGAATATCTTAAACTAGCCTTATCGGTACATGAGCAGTGCAATCTAGTTAAAACACATATTTTGAAAACTTTCAAAGATAGAATGATACAACATGACAATCAAAATCAGATTGATACTTTTGATATTAAAATCATTCAACATAACTTTAGTTTAAATAAAAAATATACTTTCGTTGATGTATAGGTGGAAACTTGATGCTTTTAAAACAAAATATGTTAAAAACATAGTGTGTTTATGTAAAAAGAAAATAACACGTGAACATATTATTACATGTCAAGACATGAAAAAAATAATTCCAGTATTGAGACAAAATAGTGCACAGGCCATCTTTGAGTCACAAGTTCTAACATATCAGTTTTTTGTATGCTTAGAGCGCACTCCATTGGGGAAGTATTTATAGGTTCCTTTTTTGTTGTATGTGGGGCGGGCATAAGTGTGGG
>CM065738.1:57172156-57187156 GCA_033310375.1 Conus canariensis | reverse complement strand
GGCGTGTGTGTGTCTATCTCTGTCTGTCTGTCTCTGTCTGTCTCTGTCTCCTTGTCTCTTCTGTCTCTCTCTCTCTCTCTCTCTCTCTCTCTCTCTCTCTCCTAACTTCCTTCCTCCCTCCCTCCCCCCCTCTCTCCATCCTTCTCTCCCTCCTTCCCCCTCCTCTCTCTCTCTCTGTCTCTGTCTGTCTCTCTGTCTCTGTCTGTCTGTCTGTCTGTCTTCTCTCTCTCTCTCTCTCTCTCTCTCTCTCTCTCTCTCTCTCTCTCTCTCTCCCTGTCTCTCTCTAGTCGGATATCGTCACACATTCCTTTGATTTTTCGCTTACGACGCATGCTTTGGATATAAGCGTCATCCATACCAACAGCCACATCGGCCCTCTCATGTTGAAGGATGGTGATGGGATTTTACGTGTGTGCAAGATACTATGCATGTGTTCACCCATGGAATTGGAGTCCAAACCAATGTTAACACTGAAGGGGGAATCCCACCCTACCAGTGTGGCTTGGCGGAGATTCGAACCCGCAACTCTAGAGTCAGCAGGATCACGAGTCCGGTGCTCTGCTAACTGAACTAACCTGGCCCCTGTGTGTGTGTGTGTGTGTGTGTGTGTGTGTGTGTGTGTGTGTGTGTGTGTGTCTGTGTCTGTCTGTCTGTCTGTCTGTCTGTCTGTCTGTCTGTCTGATATTCACGTCAGGATTGTGTACAGTAAAATCGCTTGCGTGCAACTCACATAATGCGTCGAGATTTCCTAAGTCTGATGTTAAGTCATTCATAAACAGGTTGAAAAGTGTGATAGCTTATATAGAGCGTTGTGGTACCCTTTCTTGATTACCTTTTCGGCAAATATGATCTCTTGCGTAAGACACAATGATGTCTCTCTCGTAGATACTTACCGACTTACTTAGGCCCATAGCTCAAGGGTGAGCATAGGCCATCGACAACACTCCGCCATCGCACTCGGTTCTGAGCTGCTCGCTGAATGTCTGTCCAGTTGGTCCCCTGCCTCTTTATCTCTGCCTCAGTGTCTCGCCTCCAGCTGCTGCGAGGTCGGCCTCTCTTCCTTTTCCCCTGCGGGTTCCATGTCAGGGCTTGGCGTGTGGTGCTGGATGCTGGCTTCCTGAGAGTGTGTTCAATCCAGCCCCACTTCCTCCGCAGAATCTGCTTGGCGACTGGTTCCTGTCCTGCTTGCTTCCATAGATCTTCATTGTTGATCTTCTCTCTCGTAGGTAACAGACACGAAAAGCTGTTGTTTGTCAACTATTGGTATACAAAATTGTCTATTGTGTGTGTATGAGACAGAGAGAGAAAGAGAGAGGGACACACACACACACACACACACACACACACACACACACACACACACACACACACACACACATAGGGAGGGAGGGAGTCACACACGCGCGCGCGCGCGCGCGCAGGGAGAGAGAGAGAGAGAGAGGGAGAGAGTATACAACAACAAGCAGAAAGAATTTGCAAAATCAACCCCTAAAAACTTACAAAAAGAAACACTTTAGCGTGCCAAAGAACAATTCTACGAAACTCAACGACATTGTTGTTACTAACGATAACACAATTACTACTGTCACTTATCTACGATCACTGAAAATAAACATGATTACTGCAGATACTCCCACCACGAGATCTTTACTCTCCTGCTAAAGAACAGAGACCACAGGGTGCGCAAAGTCACATCACACCAATGAAAGTCCTGGTGATTTGCATGCAAAGATGTTTTTTTCTTTAATTGTCACCTTGTGTGGTAGAACATAGATGTAAGATTGTGTACAGATTTGTGTTGGATGTCTTAAAAAAACAACAAACGGCCAGGACAAAGACGTACGTGAGTTTACCTACAGGGCTGCTTCTAACGGTTTAAAATCAGTGTCATTTATGTTGGGGAGTCTTGGAGATGTTTTCAAAATCTGCGCTGAAAATGGACAAGGAAGAAGGCGCGCTTGTGTTTGGTGAAAGAGACTTCCGCACGGCTGTTCTAGAACTTGGCGAACTGCTTTTGAACATGTCTGTCGAGGTAAGTCTGTGTTGTAGGATATAACTTTTGAGCCACCATGACTTGAGACGCAGAGGCAAGACTTTTAACTCTTTGCAATGCTGGTAGGGCCAGGTCCTTGAATGCTTTATAACATAATTCTCACCTCGAGTATATAGTTTTGTTGATGATGTGTAGTGGTGTCTCCCACCGCCGCTAAGTCTCACATAGAAAACTTTTCAACATTTTAAGCCAGTTAGTAAAGAATTGATCCTTTTTATATTTGTTAACGACTTTTTCTCACTTGTACTTCACCTTTAAGCAGAGGTGAGATATTACAAAGTTTTTTTTCCCCAATTTAGAGCATAATATCAGTTTTTCTTTGGGCTATTTTTTTTAGTAGAAATTCCTTCCGGTTATCAGATAAATTTACCAAGGAGATCTCCCTGACTTTTCGGGTGCGCTCATAAGCTGGTGGCTATGATTGAGGTTTTCGTGTCGAAATCCATGTGTTAGCGCTCAACAGCCAGGAAACTCATTTCGGAATGACAACATTTATAGTGGGCGTCCCAGATTCCCGGGCTAATTCAGGTCGTTAGGCTGCAGATCGAAGGCGATTCCTGCACAGCTTTCTCTAATGGAGTAGCTAGGATTCAGAGTCTAACGCCCGGCCAAAACAAAGTGGACCGTTCACAAGACAACGAGACTCGTGATATGATTTTCTGAATGTCGGTCCGCTCAACGGTGAAGGGTGTTGGAACGGGATGATATTCACAACATCCGATGTCGATTCTGGCATCGTAAAGGGAGAACACCTCTCAGCCACTCTCTGGAACTGTACATTTTTTGCCATTTCTTCTTCTCTTCGGTTCTTTTTCTGTGCGGAAAGGTAAGAGGCAAAAAAAAAAAAAAAAAAAAAAAAAAAACAAAGAAGAAGAACAAAGAAAGGGAAAAAAGGACAGCACCCGATAGAAAGGAGGAGATAATTATATGATTAGAATAATATACGTCGAAAAACGTGGGAACGGCAGCTACATACTCTCCCTTTGTTAAAAGCAACAGGAAGACGTCATGATCAAGTGGACGTGAATCCTGCGCAATAACAGTGTCCCTGCACGACCAATGATTGCCTTTCATAACTTGATTTTCACCAGTTGTTGTTCACAGTATGAGGTCACAGCTGTTATACGGTTCCACCACCACCACCCGCTTTTTTTTAAATGCTTTTTGCTCACATATACAAACATACATACATACATACATACATACATACATACATTCATACATACATACATGCACACATGCATACATATATATCAATCATTTTTATTGCAAACTTTGTGATAACTACAATTATGCAACCTTGTCCATAAATGTTCAAAACACCAACAACAGCACTGTAATAGAAACTCACTATCCACGCTCACTATTCTCCCCCCCCCCCCCCCCTCCCCGCCCCCCATTATTTCTCTTTTTTTATTTACATAACATTTGCTCTGAAGCTCACTGCCTCATGGGTTTTTTAAAACGAGTGTGTGTGTGTGTGTGTGTGTGTGTGTGTGTGTGTGTGTGTGTGTGTGTGTGTGCAAACGCGCGTCTGATGTGTGTGTGTGTTGGGGGGGGGGGGGGGTATTTGAGTGTGGTAGAGGGAGGCGGTCTTATGAAAATATTTATAATAAGATCACACAGTCGTGGTCCAGAAAATATGTTTTAAAAGAGTGACATTTTTCTGTTTCATGCCCCCCCTCCCTCCCTCTCTCTCTCTCTCTCTCTCTCTCTCTCTCTCTCTCTCTCTCTCTCTCTCTCTCTCTCTCTTCTGTCTTTCCCCTTATTCTTCTCTATTCATCTCGCGTTCTCATTGTCAGTGAGTCCATTTTTGTCTCTTCTTTACTTTGCATGGATTTAGGGCTCTTGCCTGTTCCCGAGGAACTGTCGTCTCACCCAAACACGCCTTGACCCAATCATTACTGACATAGTCAAGTATTTTGCCAGTTTTTTGCTCCTATATTTGGACAAGCCAAGCAGGCAAAGGCCTGGAACCACATGATTGTGGACAATTCCTAATGACCCAATAACGATAATGATAACTTTTGTATCAAACTCTGCCTCAATGAAAAACAAAGAGGCATGTATTTTTGAAACTTTTCTTCATAGCATAACTGAAGAAATGGATCAAAGGGGTTGGAAATGTCGACAATGAAAGCCTTTGAGTTGCTATGATCGATGAGACAAAGGTCAGGTTTATACTGATTTGCGTTGTTGTAAACGGGAACAATGCAGTTGTGAAACACTTCAACAAATTCAGTCACCACATGTTTTTGAAGTTCCTTTTTGACAGTGTCCACACACCTATCATGCCTCTGAGTGTACAGGCCTTTTAAGGCCCGACAACCATTCAGAGCATGCGAAACTGTGTCTGTGTGAAATGCACAAAGAGAACAATGGTTTGGATACGTGTGTGGGTAGTACGTATGACACACGGCGTTAGTTTCGAGCACCTGGAGCCGTCCTTTTGAAACAAATCTGGTCAGGTGGTCGTTTATGTTGGGGTTGATGGGATGGCCAGCTGACTGCTTCATGTCACACATACATGCATACATACATACATACATACATACATACATACATACATACATACATACTTACATACATTGCACACAAACACACATACATGCATACACACATACATATGTTATGTACATGAATACATACATACATACATACATACATACATACATACATACATACATGCATACATACATACATACATACGTACATACGTACGTACATGCATTCATGCATACATACGTCCCTACATACATACAAACATAGCTACATGCATACATACATCCATACACACATATATATGTTACATACATACATACATACATACATACATACATACATGCTTACATACATACATACATACATACATGCTTATTTACATGGATACAGGCACATACACACAGACACACACACACACACACACACACACACACACACACACACATACACGCGCGCGCGCAGACACACACGCAGACACACGTGCGCGCACACGCATGCACGCTCGTATGCATGCACGCACGCACGCATGCACACTCACGTACAGACACGTACACACACACACACACACACCACACACACACACACACACACACACACACACTCACACACACAAGCGCATGCGCACGCAAGCAGTCACTCACACGCACACACATGCACGCACATACGCTCTTTCATCCGTCCATCCATACATGCAAACATCCAGCCATCCATCCGTCTATCCATACATACATACAGACATACATACATGCAAACATGCACACATACATATAGTAATGATTCATTAGAAAAGCCGAGAACATCAAGAAGATCTAAAAGCACAAACAGACAAATAAAACAAAACCTCACCCGCCCCATTTAAATGGAAATCTCCAATCTCACAAACAATTCAACATTTAAGAATTAGAGTAAACGCTCTCACCTGTTCAAACGGGACAGCGGTCCACACAAACACGTCACGTTCTTTGTTTTCAGTTGTGTTTGCTAGCGTTCGTGTCTGGTGAACGTTAACTACTTCATTACCAACTCGAATGTGACTGTGGCCTCGTGCTATGACTGTCGTTTCCTTTCTTGGAAACAAGATAAAAACGGAAACTTACCAGCCGCCGTGGCGAAGTGGTTAGCGTCGCGGACTCCCGGCTGGGAGGTCGTGGGTTCGAATCCCATCAGAGTCATGTGGGTTTTTTCTGACCCGACCGGCTCCTGCCCAGAGTTGAGTTTGCTGCGGACTCAGTTGGGAAGACTGGGACCACACAGTCGAGTTTCATCCACTTAATGGATGCGTTTCTGAGAGTGTTGCTCACATTTCATGACCAACACTGCAGGTGCCTGTATCTCTCGGGCCTGGTTGACGCCAGGATATATTATGAAAGGAAGCGTAGAGTACAGCCCTGTCATGTAGTCTCAGACCGAAATAGACACCCGTAGCATCATCTTAATCATCCTCATTCTCATTGATCAGCATTAAAAAAAAAAATGTCTCAAAATTCTGTGGCCCTTCCTCAGTTTCGATGTCCTCTCCACGTCTGTGGCCTTGGTTTGGTTCCGTCGGGGTCACCGGTATCGGCGAGCCCATGGGGGCTGTCGTTGGACGGACGTGGTGACGCCTTCCGGAGGGAGAGCTCACTCACGCCGGCTCCGCGACTAAGCAATTATTGTCGTCAGTAGGGGGCTTAGTAGGTGGTGTCCTGCGTATGTTAGATCAGAACAGGCGCCACTGAACACCACTGAAGTGACTCGGCGGCAGTGCAGTGTATCCTCCGGTGGGTCGCCTCTTGACGACTTGACATTGACTGCTCCCTGTGGATTGCTGGTGCCGGTGCTGCGGCGGGGCCGGCCGGGCTATGGCTGTGGACGGGGTGTCGGAATGAGCGGCGTGGGTGCACTGCCTCTGAGGTGGCGCAGAGGTTGGGACAGCAAAAAAAAAAAAACAAAAAACGGAAACTTGAACTGAACCTGACAGACAGACAGACAGACGGACAAAACAGTAACCCCCCCCCCCCCCCACCACCACCACCACCACCACCACCACCACCGATGCTCTTCAGAGTTACACTTGCGCGAAAAAGGGAAAAAAAAAAAAAAAAAAAACGAAAAAAAAACTGTGCATTTGTCTAACCTCCAACAGTTATTACTCGAGGAGGTGCATATTCGCGGCACTTACCATACAGTGCTCGTTTCGGTGAACGTTGTTCTTTATGGGATTGAACGAACCTCGCGATCACGAACCTAGTTCGTCTAATTTGCGATCTTGGCCATGTCGTCTTCGTTCCTAATTTTTCTCCGAGATTTTAGTTCGCAATCCCAGAATGGTTGAATTTCGTGGTATATTTTTTTTCCTTTTTTTTTTTTTTTTTTTTCTTTCTTTCTTTTTTTTTTTTTAAATTTTTTTAAAGGACCTCTCAGCATTTTCTGGGAATTATTTGGGTTCGAGCAAAGGGAAGTAACCGTATGAAAGCTCTCTGGTAATGGACATCAGTTTGTGACGATGACTCTCCTGTGATGGAAACCAGTTAGTAGTTTATTGATCTAAATTTCCATTCTCGATGCGCAAGTAAACATTTTGATTTTGTACGGCAGAAATACTGGAGTTCACAGCGCTTCGGGAATAAACGAGTGAAATTTCGGACAAAGAGGTCGCTAAAATTGATGTCACAGTCTATTTCGTACAGTTCTAAGGTGAGCGAGCCTAACAATATATCTCTGTGGAGCACCAGCGGCTAACATTGTGCAGACTGCATTCCCTCCCCTGACAAAAGATCGTGGGTCGCGGTGAGTCCATTGTTGTGTTTCTTCACGATCCGTGTCTCGTCGAATGAAAACTATCGATTTCCTGTTCAAACCAAACTCACAATGAGTGGAATGCACAGCAAAATGTTAAAAAAAAATGTTTTATATATCCCGGCGCTGTGGAAGATGTTTGATACTGAAGGAAGGAAAGGTTTCTGTTTAATATTCCGTCGCATGTGTGTTTGATTCCGGACATCCCGTTAAGATAAAATGTCACAACGTTGAAATATGATCATTTGATTGCGGACATCCCGTTAAGATAAAATGTCACAACGTTGAAATATGATCATTTGACTGCGGACATCCCGTTAAGATAAAATGTCACAACGTTGAAATATGATCATTTGATTGCGGACATCCCGTTAAGATAAAATGTCACAACGTTGAAATATGATCATTTGATTGCGGACATCCCATTAAGATAAAATTTCACAACGTTGAAATATGATCATTTGATTGCGGACATCCCGTTAAGATAAAATTTCACAACGTTGAAATATGATCATTTAATTGCGGACATCCCATTAAGATAAAATTTCACAACGTTGAAATATGATCATTTGATTGCGGACATCCCATTAAGATAAAATTTCACAACGTTGAAATATGATCATGTCTGGAAAAAAGTGAGAAGATGAGGGAGGGGGTGGATTAGGTGAGAGAGGACAGAGACAGTTGTATATAGCGTGAAGGAAGACAAAGGATTGATGGAGGGAGTACAGTTGTATATAGCGTGAAGGAAGACAAAGGATTGATGGAGGGACTACAGTTGTATATAGCGTGAAGGAAGACAAAGGATTGATGGAGGGAGTACAGTTGTATATAGCGTGAAGGAAGACAAAGGATTGATGGAGGGAGTACAGTTGTATGTAGCGTGAAGGAAGACAAAGGATTGATGGAGGGAGTACAGTTGTATATAGCGTGAAGGAAGACAAAGGATTGATGGAGGGAGTACAGTTGTATTTAACGTGAAGGAAGACAAAGGATTGATGGAGGGAGTACAGTTGTATTTAGCGTGAAGGAAGACAAAGGATTGATGGAGGGAGTACAGTTGTATATAGCGTGAAGGAAGACAAAGGATTGATGGAGGGAGTACAGTTGTATATAGCGTGAAGGAAGACAAAGGATTGATGGAGGGACTACAGTTGTATATAGCGTGAAGGAAGACAAAGGATTGATAGAGGGATTGATAAGAGAAAAACGTCTGAAGCGAACTTAAGCATGATTAAAGCATGTCACTAAAGTGACTTTGTGAAAAGTGAGTCGTTATTTCAACCAAAGAGACAACAGACAACACGAATCTAAGAAGTTCCAAGCATCAACACTTCAACCAAAGAGATAACAGACAACACGAATCTAAGAAGTTCCAAGCATCAACACTCATAGCGCAGGTGTCACGCTGTCATGGAAGAGGTCAAAAATGGCATGCCAAACAGTAACATCACTTGGACAGATTCCCTTAATATTAGGGCCAATTAGGTCCGGAATAAATTGCATAAACGTCTGAAAGTCAGACCTGAAATAAGTTTGTGAATCAAAACAAAATCTGACGGGGCTCTTTAAATACTGAGTGTTTCATTAAGGGATACATAATGTGGAGCCTCTTCGCCCTTTATAAAGGTTTAAAGAAGATGCGACCGGTATATGGGTTGCTTCTCACAGTTTCCTCTCTCTCAGAAAACGGATGCAACACATTCCAAAGACTTTGACGGATCTGTAAGAGTTTACTATTAGTTGATGTGTTATGTTCCTCTGCCAGAACTCTTCAACAGGTCTGTACTTCCAAGATCTCAGGAGGAAGGGACATTTTCTACAGATCATGCGTCAGCGAGAGGTAGGGGGAAGGGGGGAAGGGGGAAGACTTCGATCCCTTGCAAGCTGAGCAACGACCTCATTGCCTGGAATGCCAGCGTGGCAAAGAATCCAGTTGATAACAATATGGCTTCCGTCGGAATACAGTTCGTGAAATGTCAAGAGCAAGGAATGGTTTGTGTAATGGTCGACAACTGTTTCAGCAACAGAAAGGAAAGGAAATCAGATTTATTTTTTAAAGTTCGGGAACAAACGACAAAGAAAATAACAGTGGCAGGCAGCCCAACTCAGGTTTACAAGCTTCAACGGCCTAAAACATGGGTGACCTTACCTGTCCACAAAACCTTCCGGTCTTTATATAAAGTTTAATTTCTTTTTATCCACTTCCCATCCAATGCAGTATTTCTCTTTGGTTTGATTGGTTGGACTTGATTTCATTCCTATTTTATTCGATTACCAAGATTTCATGTGGGGGAAGGAGAAGAGCCTTGGTATTCTGCCATCATAGCATGTCATTGTTCACAGCTCTCAGCAAGGATTATCACAATGTCTACTGAGCGACGTGAGGCTGAACAAATACATCAAAGATGGACTAGCACAGGTAATTTCATCTTTAAAGACATGCACGCAGGCTCACGTAAGGACAAGTGAACGCAAGCTCGCGCACGCGCACGCGCACACACACACACACACACACACACACACACACACACACACACACACACACACACACACACACAAGGCGCATGTGCACGAAAGCGTTTGATTGCTAAACAAGCTCTAATATCACCAAAACTGATCCCTGGGGGGGAAAAAAAATTTTAAAAACTTCCTCAAGCCCACACTGTGAGAAAAGCCCACAAACCAGCCCACGCCCCACGCCGAGCAGAAACACACCTGAAACCTGGACAAAAGACAGAACCAAAAGATCATCAGTCCTAACAGCGTGTATCAGCGCCATCGGCAGAACTGGAAATGAGAAACAGGTATTGTCCATGGCATTGATGACGATGATGATGACGACGATGATGATGACAACGACGACGATGATGACAAGAGAGTGTCAGAGACAAATGGCCGGTGTGATAAAGCCACCGGGCCGATTGCACGTGCGGCGACATCATCAGAGGTGGGTCGCCCGACAAACGGGGATAGGCCTGCAGCCGTGACGAAGACAAGAGAATGTCAGAGACAAATGGCAACTGTGATAATAACCAGCCAACTGATTGCTGGCAGGGGGTCAGAATCAGTGCCCAAGGCAGAAATCAGCGGCGCACGATCTCTTAGCAGAGAGAAGAACTCATCAGAGCAGGGAGACCGGGGGTTGGTGCCAGCGATAGACAGCGACTCCAATATGTCAGCCGAGCTATCGCGGAACCTCTCAGTCACGTGATGCCTCTTCTCGCCAGGCAGCCATTGTGGGTGAAAAGACGACTTCCGCTTGTCAAAAAAGGTGGGAGGTGGGGGTTGGGGGGGGGGGGATCTTTGATTATCACGGCACTCTATTTGATTGGCTTGCCTTGCCCAATCGTTTGCTGTCCCTTACGGGGGTGTTTGCGATGTCGACTGTTCGGAAAGATTTCTCTTTCCGTTGGTGATAGGTCTTCTTCATGCCATTTGCGTGGGAGCGACAATCACTCGATGGGTTGGAAGCTTTGTTCGTGTCGTTAATGGAGTTTGCAACGTTCGCCAGAAGCAAGCACGATCAAACACAATTGATAAAGCCATGGCCAACGTGACCTGTTCGTTGGCATAGGTGAGAACATTTACGATGCCCAAATATTAATTTTTTGCCAACGGATGTTTTCTTTGGGATGCCAGGTGTGTATGTGTTGTTGTTGTTGCTATTGTTGTGGTTGTTGTTGCTATTGTTGTTGTTGTTGCTGCTGCTGCTGCGCTGTTGACGTTGTTGATCTTGCTTTTGAACGTTGCAATTTTTTTTTTTTTTTTTGCTTATGAATGGACCTTTTCTTTCTTTCTTATGTGTGTGTGTGTGTGTGTGTGTGTGTGTGTGTGTGTGTGTGTGTGTGTGTTCATACATATGTGCATACTTGTATGTATTATGAATGTACGTGAGAGAGGAATGGATGTGAGTGTGTGTGTGTGTGTGAGAGAGAGAGAGAGAGTTGTGTGTATGTGTGTGTGTGTGTGTGTGAGAGAGAGAGAGAGAGAGAGAGAGAGTGTGTGTGTGTGTGTGTGTGTGTGTGTGTGTGTGTGTGTCCAGGCTAACAATTCTAGTATACCTGAACCCAACATCTCTAAACCAACACTTCATGTTCCAAAATCTTAAGAGACCGCTTGAGACCATTTTTCGCCCTACACTTTATGCTTTTGAATGTTAGTGCTATCGTTCGGATGTTTGATCCTAAACTTTGATAATTACTGTGTGTGGAGTTCGTACCTTCGGACTTGCAGCACAGCCCCGAACCTGACATACAATACTAAAACATCCCTTGGGCCTGTATATACTAAATCAGGTCTATTGGAAATTGCTAGATTTTATTAGTGTCTGCAATCACCAAATCACATCTGCTGAAGACCTTCCTCTTCTTCATGTGTTGTTGTACGTAATACATTTCGTCAGGATTCCTTTGAAATGCAAATTTAGGCTTCTTTTTGGTCAAAAGTGTGAATAAGAATAAGAAAGGCTGGGTCTAGGCTCTGGACTTGCCTCTGATTTGTTTTAATTAATGTTGTGTGTTGTGTTCAAATGTTCAAGGCCTTTCGGCACTCACATACTCAGTTTTTCCCATGCGCATTTTTAACACCTACCCTCCACACCCTTTCTTGGTATTTCTTTTTATTCAGTACAGTTCTGTTTCCTCCAATTGCCATGCTGGAAAAGTTTGATGATAAACCGCTGCATCATTTCTCCGTAAATGTATCACTCCCTTTCTCCCGCCTTACCTTCACCCCTTGTTACCTATCCCCACCTCAACACACACACACACACACACACACACACACACACACACACAACACACACACACACACATACACTCACACACACACTCGCACGCACACGCACGCACACACACACACACACACACACACACACACACACACACCACACACACATACCACACATACACACACACACACACGCGCGCGCGCGTGCCCCCCTCCCCCCCCACACACCATTTCTAGTGAAAAGGCGTTAAAACGAACAACATATGCACGCATACTCACATACACATACCCGTGCGCGCGTACGCGCGAGCTTTCCCATGCACGCATGCGTACGCACGCACGCAAGAACGCGCCCACACACACACACACACACACACACACACACACACACACACACACACACACACATGTACACACACACACACACACACACACACATGTACACACCACCACAACACACACACACACACACACACACACACACATGTACACACACACACACACACACCACACACACACACACACACACATGTACCACACACAAACACAACACACACACAACACACCAACTTAATAAACAGACTTGAACGCGAACACAGAGAGAGAGAAGAGAGAGAGAGAGAGAGAGAAGAAGAGAGGACAGACAGACTTGAAGAATTCTCCGAGTTGATTTACTTGGATTGTTTTCCGGCTTCACTCCCCTTTTTTGCGCAAAAAGCTATTTGACAGCATCCATTTTGGTAGCAGATTTACAGAGCACCATACGTCACGTGCCTTTTGTTTCCTTAAAAAAATAATAATAATAATAATTTTAAAAAAAAAACCGTCTGTGTGCCAAACAGCGCTGTAACTTTTTGAGATGAGAGAGACTGTGCATTTTGATTGGTGAACGTTCACTTCTCTTTGCAGTTGTGTGGCTTCCCGTTGTTGGAAGTATTTGACAGTTAAAAGCGACATCAAACAAAGGTGGATGGATACACGCATTTCAACACAGACCGTTTCACCGAGAAACAGAACATGCCCCAGGCAGTAGACTACCATTAATAATTGCTGGACAAGCGGAGAGAGAGAGAGAGAGAGAGAAGAGAGAGAGAGAGAGAGACAGACAAAAGAGAGAAAGACAGAGAGAGGCAGAGAGAGAGAGACAGAGACAGACAGAGACGCAGAGAGAGAGAGAGGGTGTAGGCGGAGCAGCGGTATGAATAAGGGAGGTGGTTGTGGAAACAGATAAAAACAGCTGCTTTAGTGTCTTCTGTATTGCTGTAAATATGTTTCTTCATTTTTTTTCCAGAATGGAGGACAGTATATGGAGAAGGACGGTAGAAAATATGTATACAGAGGGAAAGAATCGAGGAAGAAGTTTTTGTTTCTTCACATTTTTTGTTTCAAGACACAAATAACAAACAAGCCAGTTGTAATAAACAAGCTAAACACTTTTTCCATCCTGCATGTAAAGTGAAGGGACAACGTTAGACACCTATAAGAACAACAGGGGATGTAGGTGACAGTATTCTCCACAAAGGAAGGAAATTTTGCGCTGTGTCATGAATGTAGATCAGTTACACTCTTGAGTTTCTTATATGTTCATGCATTGCTGACGTCTTCCGAAGACATTTGGCCTGTTGGGCTTGTTTGCTTCTTGCACGCTTGGTTTCGACACTTTCCCCATAAATCGGATGTTTTACAGCTTTCGGTTTCTCTATTGCATGCTCTTAAATATCTATACTTGTCTAAAGGAGAGATCGGGGTCATTCTCTGCAGAACTTATGCCGTCAAGATTTCCCTAGGGTTTGTCCTTATCGCTTCATTTCATTCAGTGAGAAATGATCCATTATTATCGATTCATGTTGCCATACATTTGCTGCCGTAACGTCTTTTCTCCAAACTGCAAAAAAATGTTAAGGAGAAAAAAATCTTCTTAAAGTATCCTTCCATTTTTTTTTTTCAATTAAAATGCCTTTTTTTTTTTGGAATTGAGCGTTTCAATATCACTTTCATTTTGCTCTCTTTCCGTTATTAAGATAAAAGATCTTAAACATTCTGTTCTCCTTCATGTAGTATCTTCTATATACATTGGTGCTCATGCAACTGGCTTTTTCATCTTGTGCATATACAGCGGAGGAAAGGACCGAATGTGTTTTTACGTTAATACACTCAGCGCTGGCGAGGAAAGTGCATTTGACGTGTGCATTCCATTCATGTGTATTTCCCAGTGGTGGCCAGAACGTACGATAATAATAATGATGATCATAATGAATACTTATATGGCGCCTATTCTCGGCTAGAGACCGTGTACGCAACGGGCTGCCTACCTGGGTAGTGCCGACTGAAGAGCTGCCAGCTGGCGCTTCATTCAGTCGTTTCCCGTGTCATCCAGTCAATATCGTTCAATATCGTTCACTCAGTTTCCTTACTTCCTTCATTCTTTCCATTTCTCACGCAGGGTGCATGCTATGTGTAACGTGTCATCCATACCAACGGCCAAACTGGCCTACTCTTCCGAAAGTTGATGATGGGATTTTACGTGTGTGCAAGACGTTATGTGTGCGTTCACACACGGAACCTCGGTCTCATTCGAAGGACGATGAGGAAATGAGAAACTCAGACAGAGTAAGATGAATTCAATCTATGCATGCATGCACTTTAATCATCCCTCTAAGGAAAAAAAAAGTACTGACCAGCACATCACGTGACAGTCATACTGTTTTGCCAAAAGGGGCAAAAATCATGAACCAATCAAAAATAGGCTAATTGTTCTCTGGGATCACCAATAACAAAACAACAACAACAACAAGACAAGAACTCCTCCTCCTCCTCCTCCTCCTCCTCCTCCTACTACTACTACTACTACTACTACTACTACTACCACCACCACCACCACTACTACTACTACTACTACTACTACTACTACTACTACTATTGCTGCTGCTGCTTCT
>CM065738.1:57162156-57167156 GCA_033310375.1 Conus canariensis | reverse complement strand
GTAATAGCCGTTAGTAACGGCTATTCTGGTAAAATAAAACATTGGGCATCATCCATGACCCATAATAAACATACGTACAAATTTTCAGAAAGATCGACCCAGAAGTTTTGTCTGGAGCGAGTGGAACACATTTTGACCACGGACAGACACACAGACAGACACACAGACAGCATTTCTTCGTTCCCATTGTAAAGCACTCCCTGTTCTAAAAGAACTGGGAGTACAATAATGGGCAGAGCATACTCAGCGACAATCAATCCATCGTTGGATTATCAAGCATTTTCACTCACTGGCTGAGACAAAACAGTGTGTGGGCAGAGGGGAGGTGGGGGGGGGGGGGGGGGGGGGGATATGGGAGATATAAAATTTTTAAAAAAACGGTGTGTTAAAAGTACGTGCTCCAGATTTGCCTTCATCAGTAAACGAAGCAGCAAAAAAAAAAAAAGTGGGGATGGGGGTAGGGGTGAGGGGCTGGAAAGTCAGGAGGTGAGGGATGAGGGTGTGGATGAAGGAAAGAAGGCAGGGAAAGTGGAGGGATGGGGGGAAGGAGGGAGGGGTTGAAAAACTGGATTTCTTCTAACCTCATGTTCACCTCACCTGTGTCTTCTGTAACAGAGAGAGAGAGAGAGAGAGAGAGAGAAGAGAGAGAGAGAGAGAGAGAGAAAACGTGCGTGCATGTGTTTGAGAGGAGAGAGAGAGAGAGAGAGAGAGAGAGAGAGAGAGAGAGAGAGATAAAGAGAGAGGGAACGTGCGTGCATGTGTTTGGAGAGAGAGAGAGAGAGAGTGTGTGTGTGTGTGTGCGCGCGCACACACACACACACACACACACACACACACACACACACACACACACACACACATACACACACACACACAAGCACGTGCGTGCAATGACTAACAGTTTGTAGAAGTGTTTCTGTCCCTTCGGGAGTGTTTATTTCCTATGCAGAGTATAATTGTCCTGGGAGAGACAGTGTTTCAATATCGGGAAAACAACAACACTCCCAAAGCGGTATTTTTTATGCAGCTTTTTTTCCCACGGCATGACCGGGTTTTTCTCCAACCGAATGATTTTTAGGAATCTGTTTATGAAGCAAAGTATAGAAGCGACATTGCGACATAACGCGTCGTAATGTGAAGCAAGGTATAGAAGCGACCTTGCGACACAACGCGTTGCGACAAACTTCTGCCACAGTGGCCAGAGACTGAATGGGTTCGAATTGTCTTAAACGGTTATAACAATGATGAATCATGGTGTGTGGCCGCTTATGGGAGTTCTCTTAGAAGATCCGAACAATGGAGAGTGGACAAATGAATAACACGAAGCTAAGAAGAGAAAGCTATCATAACGCAGACAGGCTTTTTGTTGTTGGGTTTTTTTTAGCATGGACATTCTGATCTTTTTTTGTACTGTCAAGCGATCATTTTCCTATTATGGCAACATAGCGAAAGGCTGGTCAGTTCATTTAATTCCATGTTGTTTATAGCCAGGTCGACCACAAAGGGAAAGGGAGGGGTCATATCATGCTTGTTGTAATGTCAACATTGATTCCATACATGGAAAAAGAAAGAAAAAGGAATGGAGAAGAAAAAAAAGAAAAAAAACAAACAAAGGGAACAAAGAATTAAAGATCGAAAAAAAGACTGACCGGAAAATAAAGGATGAAAAGCGAGACAGAAGATACTAAAAATAAAAATTAAAAAAAAGAAGAAAACGGGGAAAGGAAGAAATAAGGAAGGCGGAGGAAGAAGGAACAGACGAAGAAAAGGGAAAAAGGAAAAAGGAAAGAACAAGAGAAAAAAGAAACTGAAAGAAACAAAACAAAAATCAAAGGAAAGCTTTTGAGAAAGAAAAATATCAAACTTACAAAAATCAAAGGAAAGCTTTTGAGAAAGAAAAATATCAAACTTTAAAAAAAATATATAAAACAGAAAGAAAGAAAGAAGAAAGAAAAAAGAAGAAGGAAGAAAACAAAAAAGTTTTCATTTCAAAAAATAAAAAAAGAAAGAAATGGAGAGAAAATATATAGTGATTTGAAAAAAAAATAAAGCAAAAAAGAAAATGAAAAGACTACAAACCCACCAAAGAAATCATGACAGACAGAAAGAATATGCGGGGGGGGGGGGGGGGGGGATGAGAGAAACAAAAGAAGAAATAGATTAAAGAAAAGGATAGATAAACAAACAAAACACGAAAAACAAATGACAAAGTTAACAAAGGAAACCAAACAAAGAGAGACCAAACGAAAACTTTTATCTGCGTTGTATGCTCGAACGCACACGTCCATAAACTGAAGGATTGACAGGGGAGAGGACGGGGACAGAGGAGAAAGAGATGGGGGGAGTGGGAGGTAGGGAAGGGAAGAAGACAGACATAGAGAAGGTGAAGATTCCAGTGCTGACTTTTCACCTTCCTGGCTGTGCTGCTGCTGCTGCTGCTGCTGCTGCTGCTGCTGCCGTATTGTTCTTGTCGTCGTCGTCGTCGTCGTCGTCGTAGTCGTCGTTTTGTTGTAGTTGTTTGTTGTTTTGTTTTTGTCATGTTATTGTTTGTTAGCTGTTGGTGGTCCGTAGGGCTTTTTCTTCTTCTTTTCTTTCTTCTTTTAGGAAAAACTGTTAGCGTTTAGCGTTACACACACACACACACACACACACACACACACACACACACACACACACACACACACACACACACACGCCAGAAAGGGAAAGAAAGTGACAATGAGAGACAAACAGACAGACAGACTTACAGACAGACAGTCAGGCAGACAGACAGACAGACAGACAGAGGCAGAGAGAGAAATGCGCCCGCGCGCGCGCAAACACACACACACACACACACACACACACACACACACACACACACACACACACACACACACACACACACACACACTTTCTCTCTCTCTCTTTCTCTTTCTCACACACACACACACACACACACACACACACACACACACACACACACACACCACACACACACCACGCACGCACGCACACACACACACACACACACACACACACACACACACACACACACACACACTGTTTGCTGAGCCATGGAGAAAAAGAAAATGCTTTCTTTCTGTTTAGGTATTCCCACCACCACCACCACCCACCCACCCACCCATACCCCACCCTCATCTTACCCTGAATCACGAATTTCTCTCATATCAATCAAACAGAAGTTCCCTGTGTTTGTCGTTGTTCTGTTGTGCGTTTTGTCCGATCAAAGGAACCAGTAAGTGGTATTTGTTGTGCATACATTTGTTCATTGTCGGAATGAAAACGTAAATTTTTGTGCATGCATTTGTTCATTGTCGGAATGAACATATCAATTTTTGTTGTGTGTACGTTTGGTTATTGTCGGCACGAACATGTTAATTTCTTGTGTATACATTTGTTCATTGTCGGAATGAAATGTTCGTTTTTCGTGCATACGTATGTTTATTGTCAGAATGAACATGTTAATTTTTTGTGCATACATTTGTTCATTGTCGGAATGAACATGTTCATTTTTTGTGTATACATTTGTTCATTGTCGGAATAAACATGCTATTTTTTGTGTGCATACAATTGTTCATTGTCGGAGTGAACATTCTAATTTTTTGTGTATACATTTGTTCATTGTCGGAATGAACATGTTAATTTTTGTGCATACATTTGTTCATTGTAGGAATGAACATTTTGTGAGTACATTTGTTCATTGTCGGAATGAACATGTTAATTTTTGTGCATACATTTGTTCATTGTAGGAATGAACATTTTGTGAGTACATTTGTTCATTGTCGGAATGAACATGTTAATTTTTGTGCATACGTTTGTTCATTGTAGGAATGAACATGTTAATTTTTGTGCATACGTTTTTTCATTGTCGGAATGAACATGTTAATTTTTGTGCATACATTTGTTCATTGTCGGAATGAACATGTTAATTTTTGTGCATACATTTGTTCATTGTCGGAATGAACATGTTAATTTTTGTGCATACATTTGTTCATTGTCGGAATGAACATGTTAATTTTTGTGTACACATTTGTTCATTGTCAGAATGAACATGTTAATTTTTGTGTACACATTTGTTCATTGTCGGAATGAACATGATACACACACACACACACACCACACACACACACACACACACACACACACACACACACACACACACCTCACCGGCCCACACGGTCAATATCACAGCCAGATTAAATACATTCTTCTGATAAACCGACTGTACCCATAGGGCTAAAACAGGGGCATTTGCAGGAGCTGAAACAGGGGCATTTGCGGGAGCTAAAACAGGGGCATTTGCAGGAGCTAAAACAGGGGCATTTGCAGGAGCTAAAACAGGGGCATTTGCAGGAGCTAAAACAGGGGCATTTGCAGGAGCTGACATTGCTCGTGACATTGTCATGATGAACTTTAAAGTACAACCGAAGAAAAATTTCAATTTCATCAAGGAGGTATCACTGCGTGCGAACTCGTCCATATACGCTGCACCACATCCGCTAAGTTTGGAGACCACATTGCGCTTGATTTAAAGCTGATGGATAAATGAATTCATGACTGAAACGAGAGAATTTAAGAAGAGAGTCTCGTGGCTACTACTACGACTTAGCAGATGTCTGACCTACGCATTAGCTCAAAGCGCCGGTCAGACCTTGAGTACCTACCTAACATTGGTTGTGCCATTATCAACAAGGAAAACGCTCTCGTGGAGGCCAGAAAAAACGTTTCAAAGACAACCTCAAATCTTCCCTGAAGGCCTTCAACATCAGCCACACAACATGGGAGCAGACCGCCCAGGACAGAGACGGGTGGTGATCAGCTGTCCGCAAAGGTGCAGAAACCTGTGAAAGTAACAGAACTGCTGCAGCTGAGCAGCGCAGGATGATCAGGAAGACCAGTGTCAACAGATCTCCAGCTGCTGCCACCATCCCCTGTCCGTACTGTGATAGATCTTTCCGGGCGCAGATCGGCCTGACCAGCCATCTACGCACTCACCC
>CM065738.1:57152156-57157156 GCA_033310375.1 Conus canariensis | reverse complement strand
TTTTCTGTTTTCATTTTCGTCCTCAATGCCTCGCGTTCTGTTTAAGATTTAAAATCCTCTCACCTGATGGCCGTAGGCACCGGCATTATGGTAGGCGAAACCTATACCTCTTCTTCCTCCGCAGTAAAAAAAAAAAAGGAAAAGAAAAAAGAAATGCTTCCCTGATCTTCCTCTTCTTCTTCTTCTTCTTCTTCTTCTTCTTCTTCTTCTTCTTCTTCTTCTTCTTCTTCTTCTTCTTCGTACACTCAGACAGAAACACCAGAGACACTGACGAAGGTTGCTGTACGGCGGAGGCCCTCCAGTGATCCATAGAGCTTCTCCCTCGTCGATGTGACAGCAGGCCAGGTCTCTGCTCTTAGCTTTTGGTGTGTGGGACAGTCCTGCAGGAAGTGTTCCACAGTCATTGGGGCTGTGCCGCATGGGGACCCTGAAGACTCGCCAGTTTGGAATTTTCCCTTATCTGAAACAGGTACCCATTTATCGTTGGGAGGAGAAGAGAGGGAGGTTTTCACGCCGTATAAGTCTGGTCTTACGAGTGATGCGAATTCATGGTCGTCGACTCTGCATACTTGAACCTTTGATAGTGAGCCCCTTGCTGTTCTGTTTGCAATGCCACGTGTTCTTCTCTACAGAATGTATACTCTGGAAGTCTTCACTATATCAGAATAAGGAGACACAAAGTGTATCGACGAACCAGATCAGTTTTTTAAGAAAAAAAATCTCTTGGAATTCTTTTTTCTTTCACGAAGAATAGACATTAAGCCAAAAGAATCCAAATACTAACATCTGGGACAGAGCACACGTTATAGTCGGTAAAAAAAAAAACACGAGGCTAACGTGTAGTGACAGTGGTAGGAATGATGTCATCTCTGCACATTGTGCTGATGTAGGATGAGGAGACTGGAGAAACAAGGAAAGAATAAAATGGTCCTCTCCTCTCCGTGAGTGTTGTTGTGTGTTGTTGGAATGCTCTGTGTGTATGTGTGTGAGTGTGAGTCTGTGTCTGTCTGCCTGTCTGTCTGTCTGTCTGTCTGTCTGTCTCTCTCTCTCTCTCTCTCTCTCTCTCTCTCTCTCTCTCTCTCTTGTATGTCTGACTTTCTCTCTCTCTCTCTCTCTCTCTCTCTCTCTCTCTCTCTCTCTCTCTTGTATGTCTGACTCTCTCTCTCTCTCTCTCTCTCTCTCTCTCTACTCTCCTCTCTCTCTCTCTCTCTCTCTCTCTCTCTCTGCCAGCAAAACGCACTTCACAGTGCTCGTAACGACTCATTTAAGCTCGAAGTCACAAAAACCAAACCGTGGTCATTTTAAGAATGTCCCGAACGGCCACTCGGACCTCCGCCATGTCAATCTAAGATACGGCGTAATGTACACATGTGTGCCAAAGACTTCTGTGAAAAAGTGTAAGCAAACATCATATACTGAAAACTAGGCCGATGTCGTGTAGGACAAAACTAGAGTGGCAACCAGCCGCCTAGGAGTCGTGGGTTTGATTCCCACCAGAGCAATTTGTTTGTGGAATTTTTCTGCCCTGACCGAGTCCTACACAGAGCTGAATTTGTCATGGGCTCAGTTTGGAAAGACTGGAACGGCACAGTTGGGTTTCATCCACTTGACGGATACATCTCTGACAGCGTTGCTCAAACTTCCTGAACAACACCGCAGGTATCTGGATCTCTCGAGCCTGCTTGACGTCGGGATACATGGAGAAAGTAAGCGTAGAGTACGACCTTATAATGTAACGTCAGATAGGAGCGGAACTCCTCACCAGTGCCCTCATCATCGACCTCATCATCGATCAGCATTAAAAGAAGAAGACGTCTCAGCTTCTGTGATCCATCATGCTCTGCTCTCATGGTGACCTAAGTTTCGACTTTCTCTCTGTGTTTATGCCCTCGGTAAGTTCGTGCTGAAGCTGCTAGTGCTGAAAGGTCCATAGCGACTGTTGGCTCTCATCTTCGTGTGGCGTGTCTTGGGCAGCTGACACCTGGCGGAGCCCATCCCTCTCCTGGTTTGACCACAGCCGATGTCCTCCAACCCGGAAGCTCGCCCTGGTCGCGGGGGCACGTAGCCGTTAGGCTGGACAGAATGAGAAGGAAAATGAGATGGTATGGTCATGTATGAAGATCAACAGGACTTGCCAAAACCATTCCACAAGGATCGGCGCGAGGATGCAGAAGGAGAGGAAGAAGACAGAAAAGAGATGGGAGGACAACATCAGTGCATGGACTGGCCTCACACTCAGCAACTGCCTAAGAGCTGTCTGAGAACCGGGAGGAGTGGAGGAAGCTGGTTGCGAAGTCTTCTGTGGCGCCCCAACGGTCTTCAAGACTCCAGGATAGGTGATAGGTGATAAGTGATAGGTGATGGGTAATAGGTGATGGGTGACAGGTGGTAGTTTATGGGTGATGGGTGATAGGTGATGGGTGATAGGTGATGGGCGATAGGTGATGGGTGACAGGTGGTAGTTTATGGTGATGGGTGATGGGTGATGGGTGATAGGTGATGGGTGATGGTGATAGGTGATGGGTAATAGGTGATGGGTGACAGGTGGTAGGTGATGGGTGATGGTGATAGGTGGTAGTTGATGGGTGATAGGTGGTAGTTGATGGGTGATGGGTGATGGTGATAGGTGGTAGTTGATGGGTGATGGTGATAGGTGATAGGTGGTAGTTGATGGGTGATAGGTGATGGGTGATAGGTGCTGGGTGGCAGTTGATGGGTGATGGGCGATAGGTGATGGGTGGTAGTTGATGGGTGATAGGTGATGGGCGATAGGTGATGGGTGATAGGTGATGGATGATAGATGATGGGTTATAGGTGATATGTGATAGGTGATGGGCGATAGGTGATGGGTGATGGGTGGTAGTTGATGGGTGATAGGCGATAGGTGATGGGTGATAGGTGATGGATGATAAATGATGGGTTATAGGTGATAGGTGATGGTGATAGGTGACGGGTGATAGGTGGTAGTTGATGGGTGATGGTGATAGATGATGGGGGGTAGGTGATGGTGATGTGTGATAGATGTTAGTTGATGGGTGATGGGTGATAGGTGGTAGTTGCTGGGTGATAGGTGATGGGTGATAGGTGATGGGTGGTAGTTGATGGGTGATAGGTGGTAGTTGCTGGGTGATGGGTGATAGGTGGTAGTTGCTGGGTGATGGGTGATAGGTGGTAGTTGATGGGTGATAGGTGATGAGTGACAGGTGATGGGTGACAGGTGATAGGTGACGGATGATAGGTGATGGGTGATAGGTGATAGGTGCTGGGTGACGGGTGATAGGTGGTAGGTGATAGGGGTTGTTGTTGGACGGTGCTCTCCGGAGTGGGACTCACCTGCGCTGACTCCGCGACTTGACAACTATCATCGTCAGAAGCGAGCTCAATGGATGGTGTCCTGCGTATGTTGGAGCAGAATAGGCCACCACTGAACACCACCCAAGTGACTCGGCCGCTGTGCAATGCCTCCTCCGATGGGTTGCCTCATCACTTGACATTGACTGCTCCCTGTGGATTACTAGTGCAGGCTCTGCGGCGGGACGACCTGGGGTGTGGCTGTGGGGGAAGAACTGAAATGAGCTGAAGCGGCGGCAGGAGATGAGACGATGGGGGGAAAAGATAATGGCAGATGCAGCTCAAGTCATTCCGATTCACGAAGTAGCGAAGATTCAAACTATTATGGAAGGAGAATGAAGGAGGCTGTCTCATTTTTCGTGCCCCCTGAGTGGCAATACTCCCACGCCGCTCATTCCGACTCCCTCTGCACAACCACACCAAGGCTTGTCACGTCGCAGCCCCAGCAGCGACATTCCCCGATGATCAATTCACATCAAGCAAACCACTTGGAGAAGAGTGTGTTTTAAAGTGAGGGGACTTCAGGCGGAAATTGAAACACATTTTTTAAAACAATTATTTGTGAGTCTGCCAAACAACATGGAAAAACAAATTACATGGCAAAACACGACGCGTCTCGACCTCTTAGGTCAACACCTATCTCACGCCGAAATTGAGAAGATAAGTGATCGCTCGTTCTTCGTTTTCATCGTCATGAAAGTTGTATCTTGATTGAAGAAGACTTAAGAAGTCAAAAGAAAAAAAAAAACGTCGTGTATTTTTATTGTTACTTGTTTGTTCCTGTTGTTTGGCAGATTCACTGATAATTCTTTTCAAAATTCATGTGAGAAGAGACACGGCACCGCTGTCCGGTCATTTGGGTGGTGGTCAGCGGTGCCTGGACTGACCCATGTCCGATCATTTCGGTGGTGGTCAGCGGTGCCTGGACTGACCCATGTCCAGTCATTTGGGTGGTGGTCAGCGGTGCCTGGACTGACCCATGTCCGGTCATTTGGGTGGTGGTCAGCGGTGTCTGTACTGACCCATTTCCAGTCATTTGGGTGGTGGTCAGCGGTGCCTGGACTGACCCATGTTTTTTGGTATTATCGTCGATGGAAATGATGACGCTGTGGAGTTCTATTCTGGTCTGAGACTACATGACCGAGCTGCACTCTTCGCTGTCTTTCATAACATGGCTACCAGGCCCGAGAGATACAGACACCTGTGGTGTTAGTCAAAGATTCGGAAAACAAATCTGCTTTGAAAAAATATCACATAGTGAATATTCAAACATCACAGTTACAGACATGATCGCCTGGATGAAACGGCAAGAAAAATGGACACAGTCTGCACTCTTCCATTCGGAAAAAAACTCTGAAAGTATCGACAAAGGGGTTGTTGGGGACCGTCTTGATTTCCGACGGTACACTGAACAATAATTGACGTCAGTCAAGAGGGCTGCTTCCAAGATGGAAGCCAGGAACAAAATCATTGAGGCCTGTTAATGAATGAACGTTGTTTGCAATTCGTCAGCCCACCCTCTTAGCCCTGACCTGAAACCTCTCCCATACCCTGACTCTCATCTAACCTATAACCTTAAGCCTCATATCGATTCTATATAACCGTATAGAAACCTTTGAGATGATGGATCCTTTTTTTTTCTTTTTCTT
>CM065738.1:57132156-57147156 GCA_033310375.1 Conus canariensis | reverse complement strand
GAAAAGGGCATTCTCGTTTTCTACTGCGCCGCTCAGGAAATCACTGCCTTTCTCACCCCCCCCTTCCCTCTCCTTCCCTAAAATTTCCAGGCTACTCTAAAACGCCAAAGAAGAAGAAAAAAAGGAGGAGGAAAGAGAAGGAGGAGGCGGAGGAATGGGGAGGGGGGGGGGGCGGGGGATGGTGCAGTGCGTTCTGCCGTCAGTGCTTTGGGAGTTTCGGCGTTAAGTGTAGAAACCGAGCCACGGGAGACAACCCAGTCTCTGTTGACATTGTCAATTGAAGTTTGGTTTCTTAAGGCGGCCCAACTCCAAGGTGATTAGAGTTGTGGAGTAATGTTTACAGCCGTAGACATTTCTCGGTTTTTATTTCTGCATGAAAGTTCTTCGTTTCAATGACTCCAGACACACGCTGCTTTTCCCCCTCCCCTATTTTCCCCTGTTCATCCCCGCTCTTTAGTCTCCACAATACCAAATCGGAAATGAAATGAGGCAGGGAACAGTAAACGATAAACAGTAAACAAGTTGGGTATTTTTTGCTCCCATAAGAAAACCTAACACAGAGTAACTTTTATTCAAGACTGGCGCGCGCGCGCGCGCGTGTGTGTGTGTGTGTGTGTGTGTGTGTGTGTGTGTGTGAGAGAGAGAGAGAGAAGAGAGAGAGAGAGAGAGAGAGAGAGAGAGAGAGAATGATGATAATTTGATGATTTCATGCCATTTGGTCTTTAAATTGTGCATTTTTTTTTAACAAGAGGGAAAGGGAAGCCAAGAACTGAGAACATTCTGTATTTATGACAATATTTGATATAAGCACTGGTGTGCTGCTTTTTTGTTGTTGTTGTTGTTGTTTGTGGTTTTACGTCGTGCCTTCGCCCTGATTACTGTCTAGACTATAAAACACAGTGTGCTGTAGCATGCGAGGAGAAGGTTTATGTAAAATGAGAAGAGATGCCTATTAAAGTTACTCTGTGTTAGGTTTTCTTATGGGAGCAAAAAATACCCAACTTGTTTACTGTCCACAATATCAGTTTTCACATCTTCCTACACCACTGAAAAGGCAACGGATAGTCTTGTATCAATGTTGATTTACGTTTCAACATTCCTTCTCTTTGCGTGTGTGTATGGAAGGGGGGGGGGGGGGGGGGGGGGGGGGGGGGGGGGGGGGGGGGGAGGGGGGAGGAGGAGATCTGTACGTATGGAAATGTGAGTGAGAAAGAGAGAGAGCGACGGACAGAGAGAGAGAGAGAGAGAGAGAGAGAGAGAGAGAGATTTTTTTTTTTTTTTTTTTTTTAGCAAAAATGTTGGCATTCTTTTCATACTTTCTTTGATATCAGTACAACTAAGAGTTAATCTGACAATAACTTATTTCACTCTCCGTGTGTGTGTGTGTGTGTGTGTGTGTGTGTGTGTGTGTGTGTGTGTGTGTGTGTGTTTTGCATGTATCATCTCAGGATATGCAAGTAATCTTGGAACTTTCTTTTCCATCATTAGATCATTTGATTTGTAAATCTGCAAAATTTTGAACACGATTACTCAAGTAAGCGTTGCCAAGAGACGAACAACTTGCTAAATTTTGTTTCATTAACTTTCTTTCCTTCGTGTCCGATAAATCCTATCCTGACTCATCCATCTTCTGAGGGGACTTTTTTCCGCCTCTGTTCTTCATGCCTCTTGTCTGCATGTGTCTTTAATGAAGAGAGATTGCAAGCAGCGCCAGTTTGGAGTCGTGTGAAGGTAAGTGTCTTAATACCAAACAAAAGTTGCCTCCCTTGATTATTCTGTGTTGCCTGTGCTCGCGTTACATTTCTTTGTTCGGACCAACAGTGGGAGGTGACCTGTGTTTATTTCTGATTGTTTGTGTGCTCTGAATGACAATTTTCCAGATGAAATTTAATTTCAAGTTATATGTACGTAATTTTTTTCCCCGTTGGAATATAATTGACTTTGGGAATGATTCATTTTTCAGAGAGAATGGGAAAAAAAAAGATCTTTATGGATAGATCCGAACTGGAAGGTGTTACTTCTATAGATCATGCATTTTAAAAACATCAAACGACTCATTCTGTGACGGATCCTCAGTGGCGTCGGAACAAGGTGGGGTGCGAGGAGGGGTGGGGTGGGGGGAGGGGAGGGTGCCTCTTTAATGAAAATTTTGGGTAGGCCAGACTACCTTTTGGCTCCTCCAGTAGTTGAAGCGAAAGAGATACCCAATATCCAAGAAAAGAAAGAAGACAAGATGTTTAAACGCACTTTGGGTCATATGACATTGTGTCTTCCTGAATGGCATTTTTGCTGAGATAAGATCAGGGGGTTAAAGTCGCACCATATTGGGTAAAACAAACAAACAAAGATGGACAACAAGCAGTTGTGCGCTCCCGCTTCCAGTCCAGCTTTTACATTCATTTAGCTGATGAGAGCCGCCCCACCCTTTCCGCAAACCTTAGAGAGATGACAGCCCCCTCCCCCCCCCCTCCCCCTCCCCCCTCCAATTTCCCACCCTGCCCCTTTTTTGCTTAAATGTGGAAGACGTGCCTGTGTCACGTGTACCGTCATGTATCAATATGCTTGTCAGTTCTCATCCACCCCTCCCACCTACCCTCCCAGCTCTCCCCCTCCCCCTTCCTCCCATTCCAAAATACCTTTTTACGCAACTTATTCTCCTGTCAGGTTATGATCTCATGAAACAGCTGGGACCTCTGTATGGTAAAAAGAGACCAGAACCCTGAAGGCAATGACAGAGGCAGCTGAAAGACTTCCATCCGGATCTGGCCGAGGAGGAGGAGCAAAGGTGAACTGTAGAAGGCTTCAGTTTTCCAACTTGAAAAGAAAAAGATACGCCCGAAGGTGTGAGGGGGGACCCAAGGAAGTATTGTCTTTATCTGCCGAACCAGCCAGTTGGGAGCAATCCTACACCATCCTTGGAAACCTGCGCTGTGTTCGTTCACCTAGGTGCAGACACGCACAGGACATTCCATTAAGACAAGGGACATAATTGCTTCCTGGCAGATGCCGTTGTGTAATGGCCATCGGATATGACTCGACAGAACCTCATTGGGAGCGTCCCAATAGGTGTACCAGCCGTTATTTAATTTTCCCAACTTCGAATTGATGTTTAATAGCGACAAGTGTGGGACATCCATCTAAAACGCCAACATCTTGAGACGCACATTCATCCAGAAGTTGTTGGTTCAAATCCTTTCAGCACCAAGGAAAAAAACAGACACAGAAGAGCATCTAAGGGTCATGACCCCCCCCCCCCCCCCCCCCCCCCCCCCCCCCCCCCCCCCCCCAGCATTTCCCAGAGTTTGAGGAGTTTAGGACCGAAATACTTGTCTGAGAGGATTTCTTTGCTGATGACCTTCTGCTGTCAAGCTCTCAATAATTTCTTTCTACTCCTGTTGCAAAATTCAGTATATATGTTGTCAGTAGTTATATGTTCATCGTCATTTTCCTTTGCGGGGCATGATTTTGTTTTCAAAAGACTTGTGTGGTCGGCTGGGCTCTGGTTATCATAAAACTGAAATTCAAACTGCTGCAAACGCCAATGGTCTGCATGAAGACAATGGTACTGGGCTGCTTTGGTGCTGGGCCCTGATGGAACGAACCATATAAGGAACTCTGGTCTTTACGGTATTCACAGTAAATACGCGTGCGCGCGCGCGCGTGTGTGGTGTGTGTGTGTGTGTGTGTGTGTGTGTGTGTGTGTGTGTGTGTGTGTGTGTGTGTGTGTGTGTGCGTGTATGTGCGTGCACACACACACACACACACACACACCACACACACACACACACACACCACCACAAATACATATCACACACACACACCACACAAATATATACCACACACACACACACACATACGAGAGAGAGACAGACAGACAGACAGACTCAGAGAGAGAGAGAGAGAGAGAGAGAGAGAGAGAGAGAGAGAGAGAGAGAGATTTACAGACCAAAAAAGTAGGAAGAGAAAAAGTGCTGTCTGTCTGTCTGTCTGTCTGTCTGTCTGTCTTGTCTCCCTGAGAGACTGAGACAGAGAAAGAGAGACTGAGACAGACAGATAGATGGAGACAAAGAGACAGAGAGAGAGAGAGAGAGAGAGAGAGAGAGAGAGAGAGAGGGATGGAGGGAGAGAGAACTCACTTGCTTTCAAAATCAACTTATGTTTGTGTTTCTAAACTAGTTTTCGTTTCATACTTTTGTATTTCAACAGGAGTCCAACTCTGAGACGACGACTCCTTGCGGTTGGATGAGCTGTAAACAACGCAATTTCATCGATTCCATCGGAAGCAAGATGAAAAAGCTGCCAACTGGCATATCAAAGAGTCACGTGGGGCCCCGTGTTTCACGGTTCATTGACGGAGACAGCGCGGTGCCTTTGAAGTGTCGGCAGTTCACTCCCAACGTCGGGCTCTTTGTGTTGTCTTTTGGTTGTTGTTGTTGTTTTCACTTTTAAATGTGATTCTTTAAGAGAGAGAGAGAGAGGGAGTGGAGGGGGGGGGGGGGGCAGAGATAAAGAGAGGAAACACTCTCTCTCTCTCTCTCTCTCTCTCTCACACACACACACACACACACACAACACATACACAACACACACCACACGCCACACACACACACACCACACACAAATACACACACACACACACACGAAGACGAGAGAGAGAGAGAGAGAGAGAGAGAGAGAGAGAGAGAGAGAGAATTTACAGACCAAAAAAAAAGAAAGAGAGAAAGTGTCTGTCTGTCTCTCTTGTCTCCCTGAGAGACAGAGACAGAGAGAGAGAGACTGAGACAGACAGATAGATGGAGAAAAAGATACAGAGAGAGAGAGAGAGAGAGAGAGAGAGAGAGAGAGAGAGACAGAGACAGAGACAGAGACAGAGACAGAGACAAGAGACAGAGAACTCATTTGCTTTCAAAAATCAACTTGTGTTTGTGTTCCTAAGCTAGTTTTCCTTTCATACTTTCGTATTTCAACAGGATTCTAACTGGAAGACGACGACTCCTCGCAGTAGGTTGAGCTGTAAACAACGCGGATTTGATTGATTCCATCGGAATGCGAGATGAAAAAGCTGCCAACTGGCATATCAAAGAGTCACGTGGGGCCCCGTGTTTCACGGTTCATTGACGGAGACGGCGCGGTGCCTTTCAAGTGTCGGCAGTTCACTCCCACGTCGGGCTCTTTGTGTTGTTTGTTTTGTTTTCTCTAGTTTTCAACTCTTTAACGCTTCGGTCGTGTGGCTCGGGTCATGGCGAATGTGATTCTTAGGGAGAGTGGGAGGGGCAGAGATAAAGAGAGGGGGGACTGTCTCACACACACACACACACACACACACACACACCACACATGCATAAGCACACACACACACACACACACACACACACACCACACATAACAACAATAAACACAACAACTCACACCAACACACGCACAGAGGAAAGACAGACTGACAGCAGACAGAGCAACAGAGGAAGACTGACAGTCTGACAGAGAACAACAGAGAGAAAGAGAGACTGACAGGCAGACAGAGACAGACAGAGAGGAAGAGAGACTGACAGGCAGACAGAGAGAAAGAGAGACTGACAGGCAGACAGAGAGAAGAGAGACTGACAGGCAGACAGAGACAGACAGAGAGGAAGAGAGACTGACAGGCAGCAGACAGAGAGAAAGAGAGACTGACAGGCAGACAGAAAAGCGAGAAAGAGAGACTGACAGGCAGACAGAGACAGACAGAGAGGAAGAAGAGACTGACAGGCAGACAGAGAGAAGAGAGACTGACAGGCAGACAGAGACAGACAGAGAGGAAGAGAGACTGACAGGCAGACAGAGACAGACAGAGAGGAAGAGAGAGAGGGGGAGGGAGTCCACACAGAAATCGTCTGGCAAGAAGCTGAGCTGAGACAACATTAAAACCCATTTTGTGCACAGTTATAGAAACCGCTAGAGAGGTCGACTGAACTGATTAAACATTTATGCAAGTTCTCCTTCATCTGTTCAACCTGAATTTCCATTTGATACCGTGGGGAGGTGGGAGGCGGCGTGGAATGGAGTACAACCAGTGCATGTACAGAAACGCAGTGGGAGTCCGTTGACAGTACACCGCGTGGACAAAATCAGCTCAACCCACCATCCCCCAACCCCGTCCTGAATTAACCCCTCCCTTTGTGAAGCTACTTGTATGATTTTTGGTTGTTTGTTTTGGTCACTGACTTTGATCTTTGTCTTTACTGTTTTGTTCGCTTGTTTGTTTGGATTCTTGCTTTGTTTTGTTTGTTTTCTTTTGTTTTTTGTCATCGACTTTGATCTTACTTTCACTGTCGTCTACCTTTGTTTTGCCTTTGTGGGCCAAATGTTTGCTTTTGTTCTAGAAAGGCTCCACAGTTGTTGTTTTTTTAACCGTTATTGTGTATAAAATGCCAGTGAGAGTTCGTGGGCGGGCGGGCGTGATTACATGTGTGTGTGCGTGTGTGTGCGTGTATGTGGTGTGTGGTGTGTGTTGTGTGTTGTGTGTGTGGTGTGTGTGTGTGTGCGTGCGTGCGTGCGTGCGCGCTCGCCCTTGGTAGGGTCTCCCATGTTAGACAGGGTAAGGGTGAGGACCCTGACAAATCTGGACTCGCCTTCTTCTGTCTTTCTCTGTGGATCTTTTCAGTCTTTTTCCCCTCTTCAAGCCTTCCCTTCCACGTTCTTCTTTTTCTGGGTCTTCTTTAATAACAAAAAAACTGCGTTTGCTGTGAGGTGCGACCTGTGATGGAGGGTACATGAGACAGCAGGCGTTCTCTCAACGCATCTCTGTGGTTAGGGTCTTTCCTAGACAGGAGGAACACACTGGCCTATGTGTATCAGTCAGCTACCCCTGTGTAGGACTGGGTCAAGACAGTTCTCTCGCTGTAGTGGTCAACTCTCTGTTCCTTGGAGCTGGGCATGACAGGAGGTACAGGACAGCTGGACTCTGTTGGCCGTAAATCCCTCCCTAGACCTAGAAAGGGTCAAGAGGGGGTTACTTGACCCTCGTCCCTAAGCTGCACCTTCTGGTGGTTTGACTAACGGAGCGATGAATCACAAAATAAAACAAAATGGCGTCTTCACTAAACTTCTACCCCCTCATGGGCAACAGGGCAAACACTCTCATGGAGGCCAGAGGAAGCGTTTCAAAGACAGCCTCAAATCCTCCCTGAAGGCCTTCAACATCAGCCACACAACATGGGAGCAGACTGCCCAGGTCACAGATGGGTGGTGATCAGCTGTCCGCAAAGGTGCAGAGACCTGTGAAAGCAACAGAATTGCTGCAGCTGAGCAGCGCAGGATGATCAGGAAGACCAGTGTCAACAGATCTCCAGCTGCTGCCACCATCCCCTGTCCGTACTGTGATAGTCTTTCCGGGCGCAGATCGGCCTGACCGGCCATCTACTTACTCACCCCCGATCCCAGGATGACTAGATGGTCTTCATCGTCTCGACAGACAACAAACAACAAACAAACCCCCTCATCCAACTCTAACTCCCCATTCCTATTCCAGAACGCCGGTCAGATCAGTTGCGAAGCGTTAACGAAGTTGGTTAACAGGTGATCAGGGTGTCTTTACACAAGCCGATTAACTCGTCAAAAGGTGTCATCAGATGTCCACATCTCAAAGACATCCCTGAGGCAGAAATCAGGAGTGAATGGTATCACTGGAAGTTATCAATGTTCCCCGTGTCACCCTTCATCAAGGTCAGACATCTCACCAACACGCTCTTTCTGACATTTTGCATCACAGTCGGGAAATTCCAGCATCCGGGCAGACCTCAACGCTCCATCTCCAACGAGGCGTTTCCATTTATAAAAAAAATAAAATCTTTGGTGGCCATGATCAAGACAATTTCACGGGGGAGAAGAAGCGTGGTCCATGCTGCAGAACAACCCACGAGGGACCTCACCAGGAACAAGCCGTGTAAGCGAACTGTGATTCGAGCCACGCATCTTCCCGATGGACCTGCCTGGTGGAAGCTAGAGAAATCCATCCAGAAAAGTCAAGACCGAAAACACATTCCCTTCTGTGAAGCAAAGCAAGTGGTAGTCAGCAGTCAGAATGTCTTCACAACGTCGTACTCAGCAGCTGTGAGGAAAGTCCCGACAGCGTCCATCTGCTTTCAGACAGATCTGTTCTTCCCGCCAGTCGTGTAGGCACAAGGAAAAAATGTTGCCTCGGGCAAGGGCTTAAACCGACCACCTCACCTGTTCAATGCCTATGGTGGTGCACACACCACACACACACACACACACACACACACACACAGCGTGCGTGCGCGCGCACAGCCACACACACACACGGAAAAACCTGCCGCTACATCGCAACGTTAAGTTAGTGACACTTCCCTTCCCTTAATCTTTCTCTGTTCCTAATTGTTTTTGTCTCGTTTCGTTTCGTTTCGTTTTTGTGTGTGTGTGTGTGTGTGTGTGTGTGTGTGTGTGTGTGTGTGTCTGTGCTCTTTTTAAGTTCTGACTTTTTTTTTTCGTTTCTAAAACTCAAGATGTGACCTTGATCGTTTGTAATCCGCGCGAATGTGTCCTTGACTTTCACTTGCCAAAAAAATCAGCGGCCCAACAGAATGAAATAATTCAGCGACCGCCAATGTGCTGAAAAATAAGCGACTCACTTAAGAATAAAGAACATCCTGATGACAGCAGTTACAGTAGAGCTACGCCAGCAAATCGTAATGTTCATGCCGATCTGGATTCTTTGGACTCTATTTACTGTATTTAGTTAACGGTAAACAAGAAAAATATTCCTACGTCTGTTGCCGCGGTGTCTCACTCCTCATTTGACGAAGCAGAATGATGAGCCAAAAGCGAGCCGTATGGAGATACCCCGGGCATTGTTCGTTATCATCTTGTCACGTACCCCAGACACACCACCTCCTCACGAGCGGAGCAGACCTTACTAACAGAATCAGGGTGCCAGACCAAATCAACGACCTTACTGATGAATACCAATGACGAGGACATTTACAGAATGCGTTCAATCCCTTGGCCCGACACATAATTGAAAGACAGAGATGAATAAAAGATCAACAGAAAGTTTAAACATCCTAGTCAGCCTCTTTCCATTGACATTCCGCTTAACCTTCGACTAAAACAAGATAAATGCTGTCTACAAAGGTTAGAGGTCAGAAAAGAAATCTTTTCCATGACACTTAGGACAGCGCAGACCACTGCCAAGGTCAGACAGGTCCTGGATCTGCCCTTTAATCCGGATCCGCTCTACAGTCCTGCACCAAAAATTAATGGATTTATTCTTGGGCCATGTTCTGTCATCCCACCAAGTTCGGTTAAAATTGGTTCAGTAATTTTAACATAATTTTGATAACATCCTGACCAACTAACTAATGGGCCCGGACGAAAACATCATTTTCTCGGCGGATGTAATAATACTTCGGTATCATTTTTTTTCTCCTGGTACCGCAGATAGTCTCATCCGCTGAATGCTATTCAGTCTGTGCGCAATTTCTACCGCCCCCTCTTCACAAGCGGGCAGATCACACTAACAGAATCACGGCACTTTGGTCATTGACGTAGACACCGCACCATCGGCCGGCCGACCCACTTCCTTGGGCTGATTCGTTGAGGCTGATAACGCAATTCTTTTTCTTCTCCACCAATCAGAGCGAGTGCACTCTGTATGCCCTCTCCTGTTGTCTTGTAACCTAATCATGACGCTCTTTTCCGACACTCCAGGCTTTTCGGCTGACTGATCCAAGTGTGACGGGCTGTCTGTATAATACCACCGCCTCCTACGCCTCATCACAGTGCCCGCAGACTACTCGTGGCCTTTTGCGTCAAAGCATTCCACGCCTTTGGACTAATCGGCCACAACGCACCAAAACTTCTTCATTTGGTGTCCATGGTCATTGTGGACTACAATGGACGAACAACACCACAACCACTGCCATTCCACGAAGTGGAGGATGAATGTAAGACATGATAGACGAAGGTCACAGGTACTGTATTCATTTGTAGATTATTTGATTATCCATTAGATGCAGTCTCGCCAGTCTACCTATACGTGATCAAATGTAAGACTAAAGAGTGTCGCATTCAAGAAATGTTACTTAATAATCAATAATCAACTGGATGGAGTCTCGTTAGTCCACCTATACGTGATCAAAATGTAAGATTAGAAAGAGTGTTGCATTCAACAAATGTTTATAAATACACCACAGAGCTCACTGTCATTCTGTTTCGTGCACATAGCCTGATTGAGACAGAGACAGGTCTGTGCCTGCTCATCTACCATAGCCAGAATTGCACCCTTTGCAAAGGCACTCGCTGATGGTAAGGACTGCTCGGTCGCGGAATCAGCACGAGTGAGTGCTCCCCCCCCCCCCCTCCTTCACACACCCCCTCCCCCCCCCCCCCCCCCCCCCTCCACCGCTCCTCTGTCCTCTTACTCCCGAAAGTTCACATCACGTCCATCCAACGACAGTCCCCAGTAACTTGCCGGTTCTGTAGAATGATGCCACCCCATCGTAAACATGGATTGCGGGGAGGGGGGGGGGGGGGGGGTATCGGAACTGAAGTCACCATGAAAGCGGAGCATGAAAGGACACAGAATTTGATACTATTTTTTTCCTTGATATGACCGTTAAGAATGAGGATGTTGACGGCTGTGGTGCTCCGTTTGTGTTCTCAGACTACCGGGCTGTGCTCTACGCTTCCTTTCACAAAATATCCCCGATGTCATCCAGGCCCGAGACTTACCGTCACCTGCAGTGTTGGCCAGGAAATATGAGCAACTCGTCAGTGATGCATCCATCATGTTGAATGAAGCTCCACAGTGTGGCTCCAGTCCTAACATTGGAGCCATTAGCATGTACAGAAACTGTAGGTAATAGTCGGCCCAAGCCAAAACATCTCACAAATACATGTCCATGGTGGGACCTTCGCTCACGACGTCGTTTCCCGATAACCATTGTACCCTGGCAGCTGGAGACCTTGACAGAAACTTGGCGTCAACCGTGTGATAATGAAGGGAGGGGGAGAGGAGGCGGTGGGATGGGCGTGGGGTGGGTGTGTAAAGACGAAATTTTACCGAATTTACGAATTCCAAATGACAATTCTCTCTCTCTCTCTCTCTCGTTGTTAAAATATCTAATGAACTACGAATAATATAGATTCACCTTTTTCGTTCGTATATTATACGCCATTCATTCGATCTAACTGCTTTATCTTCGTTCATGTCGTTTTTGAGTGGTTGTTTCCGAGACGAATGTCAATGTCTTATTCTATCTCCATTGTGTCCATTTTGACACGGGTAGAAATGGACTTGTTAAACCATTTTGATTCTCTCTCTCTCTCTCTCTCTCTCTCCTCTCTCTCTCTCTCTTCTTCTCGTCAACAGACCCTCACAGCATTTTCTCTTTAATTCGCCGATTCTGATTTGCTCCATTCCATAACCAAAGACCGTGCGTTGGAGGGTCACAATTACAGTGTCCGTTTTAAGTATAAAACTACAAACATATAATACTGATAATAATGATAATAATAACACAGCCTGATATGCACGATAAATAATTCAAATATCTGCACAATATTAACACTTATCACTCTTTCTGTAAAACAACGAATGCAATTGAAAGACATTGTCAAATAAGCGATAACTGGCGGTATTTCTAAAGTATACTCGTTTTCCCTTATTCCTTCCCTGTTATCAATACAATTTTTTTTAAAGAATTGTGCAAAACAAGAAGTAAAAAATAAAACATAATTATTACACTTTTTGTACATGAAATGATCTAAACATCTTTATTTTTGTTTATACATATTGGCAAAACAATGTTAACTATTCAAAGAGTAAAAAAAAACACAGCCCAATATTTTCATGACTCAATTCAGTTAGATCTCTCTCTCTCTCCCTCTCTCTCTCTCAAGTATAAGCAAATGCCTTTTGCCAAAAAAAGCAAAGTATTTTCAACTGCAGTTTTAATATATAAGAATCAATCACATAATGAGTAAATAAAGGGATAAAGCTAATATTTTGTCTTTACTACTACACTGTTTGCCACAGTTTCTGGTGAATCAGGTCCCCCCCCCCCTCTCTATCTCTCTCCCTCCCCATACATCCATCCCCCTCCCCTCTCTCTCTCCTCCTCACACACACACACACCACACACACCACACACACACACACACACACACACACACACACACAACGTACATTCGCTCGGTTGTTCGAACTCTTCCCCTCCAAGTAAACAGAGAGGGAGAAGGGATGGGGGCACCTCACCATAACTTAAATAACATTTTGTGTCCCTTTTTCTTTTTGGACAAAGTGAGGGAGATTATTGTGCGGCGAGGAGAACAGGAGAAGGGGAGGGGGGGGGGGGGGGGGACACAAGGGGGGGCGGGGGTGTTATAACTCTAGGGGAAAAAAAAGGGACGGATACAAGTCGAGTATCAACGAAGGAAGAGAGTGAATAAGACTGGAGTGCTAAAGCAGAAAGGAACTGAACTATGGTCAAGCATTAACGAAGCAAGATGGTGAGTAGGGACTGAGCATCAACGAAGAATGGCAGTGGCTATGGGTGGAATCTTAATGAAGCGAGAGCGTGAACAGGGATCGAGAATTAATGAAGACAGAGAGGGGATAAGCGGTCGACTATCCATGAAAAAGGAACTGGATAGGGACCGGGTATTAATGAACATGGGGAATGGAGAGGGAGGCTTGAGTATGAATGGAGATGGGGGAGGGGAGGGGTGGTCGAGTATTTATGAAGAAAGGGAATGTAGGGGTGTCGAGGGGGGGGGGGGAGGGGTTATTTACGAAGGAAGGGGAAGGCATAGAGGTTCGAATACTTATAAAAGAAGAGGAGGGGGTTAGTGTGGGTCGAATATTAATGACTGCAGGGAGTGGGTAGCGGATCGAGTATCTGTGAGGAAATGGGGAGGTTTTATGCAGAAAGAAAATGGCCAGTAATAGTGAATCAGTGGAGAGAGACAGTGAGACAGAGACAGAAACAGAGAGAGAGGGAGGGAGGTGGGGGAGGGGGGGGCGGGATGGTGCATTACTGAATAAAGAAAGTAGTGGATAGGGGTAGGCCATCAGTGCAGACAAGGTATGGACAGGTCGCGAGTATCCGTAAATAAGTGAAGGAGGAGGGGGGGGGGGGGAGGGGGACGGAAGAGTGTCATGCCAGAGAGGGAACAGAAGTAAAGTTGAGTATCAACGAAGAGAGGGAGTGGATGGGGGGGAGGGGGAGTGGGAGGTGGGGGGGGGGACGAGCATCATCGCAGAGAGGGAATAGACATGAGTGGATTAAGAGTAGGCAGAGAGGGTATCCTAATCAACCGGGAGGTGTGTATGGGGGTTCGGGGGGGGGGGGGGGGGGGGGGGGGGGAGGGGGTAGGCCAAGTCGTCCAGGGGGAACTACTGAAGTGTTGGAAAAGTGGGGGGGGGGAGGGGGGGGGATCTCCGCCAAGAGCTGAGGCCAGCAGCACAGAGGAGGGGTGAGGTGGTGGATCACTAATCCTCATCACTCCTCCGCGTCTGTAGGACTGGAAGCCGCGGCGGCGGTGGTGGTGGTGCTGGCGCCGGTGGTGGTGGCAGCGCTAGACTGGGTCGGGGTGGACGAGCGTTCCTCCTTGGCGGGAGGCTTGTAGACGTAGTCCTGCACGTTGGGCAGCCCACGCACCACGCACGCGCTCAGCGCGCTCCGGTACAGGCTCATGTCGGTGGCGTCGTACCTGCGGCCACACACAGGATCGGTACGTCACAACGTTGACGTCACGGTTCAACAAAAAAAAGGATGGAAAGGTTTTGAGCCCAAAGAAACATCAACAACAATTCTCCCATTCTACACACACACACACACACACGCGCGCGCGCGCGCGCGCGCGTGCGCACGCACAGGCACAAACACACACGCATGTATGCGGACACATACACATACAATTATGCGCACGCACGCACAAACACACATATAAACACACACACACACATGCGCACGCGCGCACATACAAAGAAAACACACACACACACACACACACACACACACACACACACACACACACGCACGCACACAAACACACACACACACACACACACACACACACACACAACACGCACACAAACACACACACACACACAGAGTTATACAAACAAAAGGGTGGGCAAAAATAAAAATGAAGGAGGGAAAGGGAGGGTAAGAGAGAGAGAGAGAGAGAGAGAGAGAGAGAGAGAGAGAGAGAGAGAGAGAGAGAGAGACGCACAGACGGACAGACAGACAGACGGGGACAGAGAGAGAAGGCAAAAAGAAAAATTAAGAAAAGGAACAAGAAATTAAAAAAACGGCACCGTCCACATCTCTCCGTAAAAAGACAGAGACAAAAACGCAATAAAGCCAATGGAAACACAGGTAGGGAAGGAATGAGAGAGAGGGGGGAGAGAGACAGATAGGCAGACACACAGAGACAGAAAGAGATAGGAAGAGAGAGGGAGGGGGGATGCGGAGGGGGGGGGGGGCAAACGGTTACTCTTTTTTTCATGCATGCATAACATGTAACTGGGTGCTGGTCTGGGTTTGTTTGCTTTCAGATGAGAGTAATGATGAAGTGACGTTCAAATGACGTGACGTCATGGCTACGCACCACTCATCCGCGTTGATGTCATAGCACTCGACATTGAAGATGGTGGTCACGCCGTTGAATCCGCCAATGGCAAACAGCATGTCATCGATGATCTGGACATGAGACAAACTCTGATATGACTTATGGATGTTGTGAATGTGTTGTATTGACTCTCTCTCTCTCTCTCTCTCTCTCTCTCTCTTTCTCTTCGATCAGCCTCAGTCTCAACTTGTCTGCAGGTGTCTGCTATCTCTCGGGCCTGGTGGACACTAGGTCTTGTCATAACAGAAAGCGTAGAGAGCAAGCCTTGCCCCTGAGTGTTGGCCGGAGCGGATCTCCACCGAGTGACTGACGACAGTCGTTTCCATCATGACAAAATCCTACACAGACGGAGAGGGCTGGAGAGGG
>CM065738.1:57114656-57122156 GCA_033310375.1 Conus canariensis | reverse complement strand
CTTTGGAGATCTTAATGTTTCTTACCAGTAGCGAGGGTCATTTTATAATCAATCATGAAAATCGTGAATGGCTAGCTATGAAACACATTGGGTTTTTTTTTTCAAAGAAAACCCAATTTGAATCTAACCTTCTGCGCGCTTTGACATTAAAAACATATTCCTTGTTTAATCAGTGCGCGCAACATTTCTGTTGCTGTTTGTGTTTAACTTTACAATGTACATCTCGGACACCCCCTGCTTTGTTTTATTTCACTTTTGCTGCGCTTCTCAAATGGGTTCTTTGGAGTTGTCTCTGTTCATTTGATTTGGTCCCCTTCTCTCTCTCTCTCTCGTTTTTTTTTTTTTTTTGTTGTTGTTTTTTTGTTTTTCATGTTTGACATCTAACGTCTGACCACAAGACTTGGCCTTTTGAATAGTTTCTCCTTTCAATCCCGACGTTTTGTTGAAGCCGCACTGTTTTTTCTTTGACCTTTCGTAGATCTTACGCGCGCGCGCGCACACACACACACTTTATATTATATTATATTGGGTATTTATATAGCGCCTATCCTCGGTCACAGACCAAGCTCTAAGCGCTTTACAATAAACACACTACCTCACCCACTCAACGGGCTGCCTACCCAGGTAGAGCCGGCCGAAGAGCAGCCTACTGGCGCTCATTCAGTCGTTTTCCGTACCATTCAAATATCAGTCACTCATTTTCGTTTATCTCATTTATTCCTCCAGTTTCTCACATAGGATGCATGCGATGTTTATACGTGTCCTCCATTTCCACCGATACACGATGGCACACGATAACAGTAAGTGACAATTTTTGTGGCTTGGTAAGAAATACCAGACGGCTATCTTCAATCTACATCAATTTTGCCAGGGCAGCGGGGAACACCCCCCCCCCCCCCCCCTGCTCTTTTCCATTTTCAACTGCCGTGGGTTCTTTAACGTGTGCAGGGGGCCAGGAAGGTACACGGGTCCGACTCGCTTACAGTCCCCATCCGATGGACTTAACGTTCAGTTCGATTTGTCATTCAAACTGGGAAAGAAAATGCGAGAAAGGCAGGGCTCGAACCCACGCACTTCTCACACGTTGGATTGGCAGGCGAACGTCTTAACCACTCTGCACCTTTCTTCCGCGCACACACACACACACACACACACACACACACACACACACGCGCGCGCGCCACACACACACACACAACACACACACACACACACACCCGCACTTGCACACGCACACGCACGCACACACACATGCACGTGTGTGCTCGCGAAGCGCTTTCTCATACACACACGCATACACTCAAGCGCAAGTGCACACACACACACATGCACACACATGCACGTGCACACACAGACTAATTAACACGCACACGCGCGCGCGCGCGCGCACACACACACACACACACACACACACACACACACACACACACACAGCGCGCCGCCCTCACGCACGTTCGCAATTAGGGAGGGCACACATGCTCTCACGCATGTATGCACGCACGCGCACGCGCGCGCGCAGCACACAACACACACACACACACACACACACGCACGCACGCACGCACGCACACACACACACACACACACACACACACACACACACACACACACACCTCTTCTATATCTAACTGCAGGTACTCGTTGCTGGAGTTGTACACCGTCTGGAAGTTCTGCAGCAGGAACCTCTGCGCCGTTCTCTCCAGTCCGTGGCAGAAGAACGACTGGGCGAATCTGACAAAGCACAGTCCAACAGTCATTAATTCATTTATCCATCAGCTTTAAATCATGTGCCACTATGTGATCGATCTCAAGACTTAGCGGATGTGGTGTAGCGTATATGGACTAGTCCGCACGCTGTAACACCTCCTTGATGAAACTGAAACTGAAAAAATGACACACTCCGCCAGTTCTTCCGATCGATCGGAGAAGGTTGTGGGTTTCTGGTTGCATGTAGGATCTTAATGGCTGAACTGACTTTTGACGTCTGGCTCTAACAGACATTTATCATGTTTTTTTGTTTTTTTTTCCATCGAGGATGAAGTGGATTTTTGATGGAAAGGAGATGAATGGAAAACTAGACTGTTTAAAGTTCGTATTTTTCGTTTCTGTCTCCTCGATTTATAAACAGTGATATTTGTGTCTGACCGTGTAATTCGCCGAATTCTGTCAGTTTTCTTGCTGTTGGAAGTAAGGGCTGTCGGGATTTACCTGTTCAATCCATGATCGTTTGGGGAATTCTTCTTGCACAGAAAAGGTCTTTAAAACTCACGATAAATAATCTTCACTAACAAGAAATGAATCAAACCGGAAAGAAACAATTCAGACCTGCGAGAAACACTCCAAACCTACCACACACAAAAATCCAAATCCACAACAAACGATCCCAAGTACAAGAAACAATCAATCCGACTCTACACGAAATGATCACACCTACAAGGAAGAAATCCACACTGACATGAAACAATCCAGACACACAAGAAACAATCCAAACCTGTGAGAAACAGTCCAAATCATCAGAACCCGATTCAAACCTACAAGAAAGAGACCAAACCCACAAGAACCAGTCCGAACCTATGATACACATTCCAAATCAGAAGAGGCAATCTAACCTATAAAAAAAATTTTAAAACCAAAAAAACCTATCCATCCGTACACAAAACAAACGAAACCTGAAAGAAACAATTCAAACTTACAAGAATCAGTCCCAAACCCTTAGGAAGCAATTCAATTTTTTTTTTTTTTTTTTTTTATAAAGAAAGACTAAACCTGCAAGAACAACCCAAACGTACAAATAAGAACTCAGACCTACAAGAAACGACCCAAACTTAAACGAACCAGGGTGATGATGAAAAACTAAAACATAAAAGCAAAAAAAAAATAGGATTGCTGTACTGCCAAACGAACAACCCAAATATGTTCTGTTCCCTCGTTTGGCGGCGTACTAATCTTGTTTTTGATTTTTACCCGAATCAGTCAAACTCTATAAAAAAAAATTTAAAAAAATCCAGTTCTATGTCCGTGTGTGTGTGTGTGTGTGTGTGTGTGTGTGTGTGTGTGTGTGTGGGGGTGTGTGTTCATGTCAATGTGAGCTTGCTATGTTTGTAATGTTAGCGTATGTCAGTGCGTTTGTGTTTGCGTGCTTGGGGAGCGTGCGCGATGGGGTGGGATGGGAGGTTGAGGAGGAGGGGAGTGGGGGGGGGGGAGGGGGGGAGAGACAGACTGGCAGAGGCAAAGACAGGCAGAGACAGAGAAAGCGGGATGCTGAGACAGACAGCGTGGACAGACCGGCAAGACAGACACAGACTGACAGACAGGGACAGAGACAGAGACAGACACAGACTGACAGACAGGGACAGAGACAGAGACAGACACAGACTGACAGACAGGGACAGAGACAGAGACAGAGACAGAGAGCCTGAGATTAGTGCCATGTTTCGAGACCATTTCTAGAAGTTATGCCGTTAGCACTTGTGATGCCATTAACCGCCGAATTCCTCGCTGTCCCCTCCACCCCTCACCCCACACCCAATCTCGCCCCCCGATTCATTTTTTTCGGGGGGCAGTCACAGCATGCGGATCACCTACCTGAACTTTTGTCAAGGTCTATCCCCTAGACACTAACCCTGCGTGAAACGACTCTTCACCACCCATTGAGGCTCGCCTTTCAAGGAAGGCGCGTAACATTCAGCTGATGATCAAACTGCCGGCCGGCCGGGGTGAGCCGTTTTCAGGAATAATGCCCCCGCCATCATTGGCTCTCTCTGGCAATGCTGACGAGTTTTACATCGCGTTTCGACATACCGAAACGGACCAGGATCGAACATCCGAACGCGCCCACGTTCGTCTCCATCGTGTTAATTTGTCTGAGGTTTTTCGTCTCCATCGTGTTAATTTGTCTGAGGTTTTTCGTCTTCTTCTTCTTCTTCTTCTTCTTTTCTCTAAATTCCAGCACTGATGTTGCCTTCTGGTGTGCGCACGCAATCTTTTTTCCCCCCACACATTTTATTCAAATAACAGGAGAAATACAAATGCGCAGAAAGAGGACAGTTGCGCACGCAATCTTGCACCCTGACTCAAATCCCCATCCCACCCACCCATCTACCCCGTCTCCCCCCCCCCCCCCCCCCTTCTCTCCTCTCTCTCTTCTGCTAACTTCCTCCCCCTCTTTCTCTTGTCCTAGTATTTCCTTCATAAAGAAGAATGGTCTCGCAAATGGATAAGTAATTCGAATCTCTTTTTCTCTCTCTCTTTCTCCCTCCCCCGTTCCCCCTCAATCTCCCTCTGTTCTCCCCCTCCTTGCTCTCTCTCTCCCTCTCCACTTTCTCTGTATCTCCTCTCCCTCTCTCCCCCAACTCCCGCCCCCCTCACTCTTTCTCTCACCTCCTCTCTCTCTCTCTCTCCCCGCTCTTACCTCTCCCCTCTCACTGTTTCTCCCCCTACCCTCCCTATTCCCATTCTCTCCCTCTCTCCTTTCTTTCTCCTGTGTTGTTCTGTTGTCTGTGTATGATCCAGTACCTGTGAATCTCTCTCTCTCTGTCTTTCTTCTTTCTTTTTCCTGTGTTGTTCTGTTGTCTGTGTGTGGTCCAGTACCTGTGAATCTCTCTCTCTCTCTCTCTCTCTGTGTCTCTCCTGTGTTGCTCTGTTGTCCGTGTGTGTGTGTGTGTGTGTGTGTGTGTGTGTGTGTGTGTGTGTGTGTGTGTGGTCCAGCACCTGTGAATCTCTCTCTCTCTCTCTCTCTCCCTCTCTCCTCCTCCTCCTCCTCCTCCTCCTCTCTCCTGCGTTGCTCTGCTGTCTGTGTGTCTGTGTGTGTGTGTGTGGTCCATTACCTGTGAATCTCTCTCTCTCTCTCTCTCTCTCTCTGTCTGTCTGTCTGTGGTCCAGTACCTGTGAATCCCTCTCTCTGTGTCTCTCTGTCTCTCTGTCTCTCTCTCTCTCTCTCTCTCTCTCTCTCTCTGTGGTTCAGTACCTGTGGATGCCGATACAGTTGTCGGCGGTCAGCTCCCGGCTGAGGAAGTCGCAGCAGGCCTTGATCAGGCCGATGACGTGGAACTGGTCAGCCGCCGGCAGCAGCTGCTCCACGTTGTCCACCGTCACCTGGGACACAGAACAGGGCAGGCCACAAGGTCAGACTCTATGTGTCGTATGACCTGTCTCCTTTATTCCCCTACCCAGAACAGGGCAGGCCACAAGGCTGAACTCTATGTGTCGTGTAACTTGTCTCCTTTACTCCCCTACAGATCCACAAGGTTGAACTCTATGTGTCGTGTAACTTGTCTCCTTTACTCCCCTACAGATCCACAAGGTCAGACTCTATAGATCCACAAGGTTAGACTCTATGTGTCGTGTAACTTGTCTCCTTTACTCCCCTACAGATCCACAAGGTCAGACTCTATGTGTCGTGTAACTTGTCTCCTTTACTCCCCTACAGATCCACAAGGTCAGACTCTATGTGTCGTGTAACTTGTCTCCTTTACTCCCCTACAGATCCACAAGGTCAGACTCTATGTGTCGTGTAACTTGTCTCCTTTACTCCCCTATAGATCCACAAGGTCAGACTCTATGTGTCGTATAACTTGTCTCCTTTACTCCCCTACAGATCCACAAGGTTAGACTCTATGTGTCGTGTAACCTGTCTCCTTTATTCCCCTACAGATCCACAAGGTTAGACTCTATGTGTCGTGTAACCTGTCTCCTTTACTCCCCTACAGATCCACAAGGTCAGACTCTATGTGTCGTGTAACTTGTCTCCTTTACTCCCCTACAGATCCACAAGGTTAGACTCTATGTGTCGTGTAACCTGTCTCCTTTATTCCCCTACAGATCCACAAGGTCAGACTCTATGTGTCGTGTAACTTGTCTCCTTTTTTCCCCTATAGATCCACAAGGTCAGACTCTATGTGTCGTGTAACTTGTCTCCTTTATTCCCCTATAGATCCACAAGGTCAGACTCTATAGATCCACAAGGTCAGACTCTATGTGTCGTGTAACTTGTCTCCTTTATTCCCCTATAGATCCACAAGGTTAGACTTTATGTGTCGTGTAACTTGTCTCCTTTATTCCCCTATAGATCCACAAGGTCAGACTCTATGTGTCGTATAACTTGTCTCCTTTATTCCCCTACAGATCCACAAGGTCAGACTCTACGTGTCGTATAACTTGTCTCCTTTATTCCCCTATAGATCCACAAGGTCAGACTCTACGTGTCGTATAACTTGTCTCCTATATTCCCCTACTGATCCGCCAGGGCCAAGGTAGAACGGACAATCATTTCTGTCCTCAAACTGGGCGCAAAATGTCTACCATTTTGTTTTTATACAGACTACCATCTTTCTTTTTATACAGACTTCCATCAATGGCTACGGTTTTGTTTTAATACAGACTACCATCTTTCTTTTATACGGACTACTGTCTTGCTTTTATTGGCTTTTTTTTTAAACCGTCAACTAACAGCTTGCTTACTCACAGCTTAACGACTTGCTTTTCGTGCAAGCTAACACATTGATTCCAAAGTGGATGACATGCCTTCATGTAGACTTTAATCTTGTTTTCTCAAAGGTTAACGTCTTGCTTTCAGACTGGCTAACACCTCGTTTTCACACAGGCTAACATGCTGCAAGTTACATGGGCAAACATCAAATTTCACGCTTTGCTTTCATTCGGACCGGCTCCTTGTTGTCAGTCCAGCTAACACTACTGGACCTGTCCGTATCCAAACTGGATTTCGCATAGTTCAGCGTAGTCCGGCTGACACACTGCCGTCCTCCAACTGGATTTCGCATAGTTCAGCGTAGTCCGGCTGACACACTGCCGTCCTCCAACTGGATGGTATTGTCGCAACATGCCGTCCCCAACTGATTTCGCATAGTTCGCGTAGTCCGGCTGACACACTGCCGTCCTCCAACTGGATTTCGCATAGTTCAGCGTAGTCCGGCTGACACACTGCCGTCCTCCAACTGGATTTCGCATAGTTCAGCGTAGTCCGGCTGACACACTGCCGTCCTCCAACTGGATTTCGCATAGTTCAGCGTAGTCCGGCTGACACACTGCCGTCCTCCAACTGGATTTCGCATAGTTCAGCGTAGTCCGGCTGACACACTGCCGTCCTCCAACTGGATTTCGCATAGTTCAGCGTAGTCCGGCTGACACACTGCCGTCCTCCAACTGGATTTCGCATAGTTCAGCGTAGTCCGGCTGACACACTGCCGTCCTCCAACTGGATTTCGCATAGTTCAGCGTAGTCCGGCTAACTGGTCCACAGATCGTGCCGGTCCCTCCTCCAACTGGATTTCGCATAGTTCAGCGTAGTCCGGCTAACACACTGCCGTCCTCCAACTGGATTTCGCATAGTTCAGCGTAGTCCGGCTAACACACTGCCGTCCTCCAACTGGATTTCGCATAGTTCAGCGTAGTCCGGCTAACACACTGCCGTCCTCCAACTGGATTTCGCATAGTTCAGCGTAGTCCGGCTACACACTGCCGTCCTCCAACTGGATTTCGCAT
>CM065738.1:57097156-57109656 GCA_033310375.1 Conus canariensis | reverse complement strand
CTCAGAACGCCAAGATGTGCTGCTCACAAGACAAACTCAAGAAAAACATTCCAGAGTGCGCAAATGTGGTTCAAAGGCACATAACAAGGGAGACAACTTGTGAAGGGATCATCTCTATGAATACTTCACATATTCACTAAAATAAGAGATGACATGCAGACAAAGACAGGAACCTTCGCAGCACAAAGCTGTAATAGTGATATATCCAGGTGTTAACACAATAGCCTGTGACTGGAAATGAATGAAATAATCTGTACAGAGACTAGAATATCCAGACCAGAGTGTGTGGAGACCACGCTAACAAATAGTGGGTTATTTGAAGCTGCACGTTGTTAAACAATAATATATCTCAAGCACAAACAATGAACACCAGGTATGTCACGAAATTGGATGAAGAAGTCTCGGAGACCGATCTAGATTCATTATAACTTACTGACCAGGATGTTCAACGTGCATGGAAGCGATACACTGACTACAATACCGCAGACGGTAACAAATAAAAGGTTCCGAGTTCCCGGATGTAGTGCAGACGCCGAATATTGAAGGGAGTGACGCAAAACTTGTGATGGGGAGAGTTTGGGGTGGGAAATCGAGGTGAGTAGAATATTGGGCAGGCGAAAGAGTGTGGGGGGTGGATAGTACAGAGGCCGGGTAATTGTGGGCACTGGAAGATGGGGCAATCACAGGGCCGACAAAATTTTTGCAGACTCGGGACTAGGATCTTCAGATCGAACGCGGACCACTCCCTCCTCTGCTGCAGAAAGAACAAAAAAACAAATGGTCGTAGTAATGGCGGTGTTGACGTTTACAGCAGCAGCAGCAGCAGTAGCAGCGGTATATTTAGTAATCATCATATCAGCGGCAAGACACTCAATATACAAACAGTAGTAAGCAGTAGCACGAACAGCAGCAACATCAGTAACAAAAGGTGACGAACAGATCGAGTTACTATAGCTATTGCATTCCACTTCACTTGTCATGACAGCGCTTTAAACTTTCCGCGTCAGATTGAGGTATGACGATTAAGTAATTCACGTGAAACCGGGCAGGAACTCGCAATCTAAGTGAAAACAAATGAGCAATTTACATTATTAAGATCTAAATCAGCCCCCCCCCCCTCTCTCTCTCTCTCTCTCTCTCTCTCTCTCCTTTTCCCACCCCACCCCTTTACCATCCCATCCCCACCCCATCCCCCACCCTTTTTTTTTTTTTTTTTTTTTTTTTCAATTTCGCGCTGCCGAAGTTAAGGCGCTCTTCTTATTTCTGTTCGTCGCACAACATTCGCAGCAAAGCGGCTTGCAGAAACCTCTTTCCACTACGTCACTTTGCCTTCGTTTCTCTTCCTTTAGGCCTAGGCCTATGTAGGATTCATATGCGATGACTCCCTGCCAGGCCCTACTCGCGATGGACGACCGACGTATTAGTCGCACGCACGAGGAAGTGGTATCAAGCCGAAATTTGCACGTCCCTATACATACAAATGAAGAAGAATCCATCATCCATGCTTACCTTGTCTGGAACCTTGGAAACCCAGGGGACAGACTGGGGAGGAGGGGCTGGAGCCTGGGAGACTTGATACAAGTCAGCCGCTGGCCCGTTGGCTCACATGGTCATTCCAGAATGGTGCTAGCGACCAGGGAGCGTGAGGGGGCAACTGCAAGCGGTTGTCAAACTGTGCCTGGCCCACTCCTCTGTTCTCAACTTTATCCGCCTACGTCATCGATAAGGCACCTTGGATATGGCGTCAGGGTCGTGTTAAATGACGTCATCCTCATCATGTCGCGAACGTGTTTCCATTTTGTCGTTCTGTTGTTTGAAAAATACAGTGTATGGAAATGACATGAAGTGTAATAAAATGGATCGGAATGAAATGGGATAGGCCTAAACAAAAATGAATGAAATGTATAAAACGAAGTGAAGTGAGCCAAAGAAAAATCAACAGAATTAACAACAGCATTATAATAATAATAACAAAAATATGAGTATTATTATTATTATCATCATCATTATCATTATTACTATTGTTGGTGGTGGTGGTGTCGTCATAATCATCATATGATTATAACACGATACTTATTTTCCCTTTAGTTTCAACCATTATAATCTTTTTCTCTTTTTTGTAATCTGTACCTTCTCTCCTCCAACTCGTTTTCTCTTCTCTTTCCATTTTGTAATTTTTAGTCTTTCACCCACGCCCCAGTCTGCACCAAGACCGAAGAGATAAGTGACTGTTTGCTTGTCCTTTGTTTCCGTTGTTTTGAATGTTGTTTGTCCCGCCTGAGGAAAACCCAACAGGTCGAAACGCGTGGTGTAATGTAATGTAATGTAATGTAAAAAGGATATTTACAAAGTGCTTTACCTCGCAAGAGCCCAAAGCGCATATTACAGAAACATGATAAAAATACTAATTCTAACTCAAAACACACACCACACACACACACACACACACACACACACACACACGCAAACAGACACACGAGCGCGTCAACACCAGCAAACACGCGCAGAGGTAAGTGGATGTCGTTAATCAGTTCGAAGGAAAAGATGTGTCTTTATGGAGGTTTTAAAACTCTCTAAAGAGTCCGTGTTGTCTGTTTTAAAATCAAGTTGTTCCTTCGTATAGCAGCTCAGTAATTCCGTTTTGTTTTTAAGGTTAGAGTGAATCACATCGTACTCCTATATGTCATTCATTACGTCAGTATTTCAAGACGAGCGAAAAACTCAGCGCAAAGCAATGGTCATTGTAGTGATCATTTCGATACGTTTCTTTTTCAAGACATGTGAGCCTTGACGAAGAGTTATGTCTCTTTAATCGAAGACACCGAGCAACCAGTGACGCGAACGTAGCGTGGAGGATTGACCTGTAAGTACAGAGAGAAAACCATGCTTAATTATTTTTACACTGCTACAGTACACTCAGTGAAAACGTTTACTTTTCATTGTAAAAGATCAAGATCATTGTAATTGTTCCTGTTTGTGGGGTCCTAATCTACGGCTAAATTGTGTCGTCTGCTACACTTCTTGTATCGTCGACGCGCACTCTGTCGTGGACGGAGGGGATGGGGTGGGAGGAGGCGCCAGGGAGCAGGAGGGGTGTGTGTTAAAGGAAATATATATATATGAGAAAGTTTGACAAGTTTGTAATTCAGCCTGTATTGTTATTAAAGTTACCGTTTAGTAGTTCTGTTATTTTCACCATCTTTGCCACATGAGTAGCAGACGATCTATCGCCTGACACCACGTGCGGTGGACCCAAGTGTTTTGATTGGATAAGGAGTTGTCGCCGATTGTTTTATCTCGGCGCTCCTTGAGGCGAAATACAAGCTTCAAAGTCTAGCTATGCGATTTCTGAATTCAAGCAGATGTAGTCACGCATTCCTCAATAAATATTTATTGAATTACGTTAAGTTCTTTTTTTTTTCCTTTCGGTAAGCGAAAGTAGATGGAAACAGTAAATAGGCCTATTGTGTGCCTACATTGTTACCTAATAATAGTAATAATGCTATCATGACTGAAGGATGTACAGTATAACAGTGATAATGAATAGGAACTATAATTTTTCAGGAATAGTACCTTAGTTCTTGTACATCATGATATCATGTTGTAGTGAAATATGATAATTATCATTCATTGAATATTAGAATTACCATATATTCATTTGTAATACAACTGGGTAATGTGATTCAGTTTAAAATTATACTAACCGCCAAAAAAACTACTCAAACTAGCATAATAATGGAGATGCATATACAGTTTGTATGTATAATGGAGATGTATATAAAGATGTATATAAAGTTTGTATGTATAATGGAGATGTATATAGAGTTTGTATGTGTAGCATGTGTATGGTGTAGAAAAGAAAAAGAAACACCCGAAGGTGCTGGGGAGGACCCATAGAAGCACTGTCTTCACCTGCTTTTAGAGCAGTCCTGTTCCACCCTTGGAGGCCTGCGCTGTGTTGACGATGGGTACAGGCACGCGCAGGACACTCCATTAAGATATCAAGGGACATAACTGCTCCTGAACAGAGGTAAATCAGACTACAGGATGCAGCTCATAACAGCCTTAAAGTAGCATCCCTATGGGTGTACCAGCCCGTATTTCATGACTGCAGAGCCCACCGGCGAAAAAACACCACCCTCCAGCTGCCGAGCACACCCCACAGACCCAACCACCCCTGCCCATGGACAGATGAAGACAGTGCCACTCCAGACACAGCCAAGCTTTTGCCATACGGTCTTATGTGCCCTCAAGAGAGAATCCGAAGTTGTAGTCTTTCCTACTGTCAACAGGACTTTCCCTGTGGTCAGTGGGTCTTTCCTCACCGTCACTGGACCTTTCTCCAGGGTCAGCCTAGTTAAGGCAAAGAAGAAAAAGAAACACCCGAAGGTGCTGGGGAGGACCCAGAGAAGCACTGTCTTCACCAGTCTTTAGAGCAGTCCTGTACCACCCTTGGAGGCCTGCGCTGTGTTGACGATGGGTACAGGCACGCGCAGGACACTCCATTAAGATATCAAGGGACATAACTGCTCCTGAACAGAGGTAAATCAGACTACAGGATGCAGCTCATAACAGCCTTAAAGTAGCATCCCCATGGGTGTACCAGCCCGTATTTCATGACTGCAGAGCCCACCGGCGAAAAACACCACCCTCCAGCTGCCGAGCACACCCCACAGACCCAACCACCCCTGCCCACGGACAGATGAAGACAGTGCCACTCCAGACACAGCCAAGCTTTCGCCATATGGTCTTATGTGCCCTCAAGAGAGAATCCGAAGTTGTAGTCTTTCCTACTGTCAACAGGACTTTCCCTGTGGTCAGTGGGTCTTTCCTCACCGTCACTGGACCTTTCTCCAGGGTCAGCCTAGTTAAGGCAAAGAAGAAAAAGAAACACCCGAAGGTGCTGGGGAGGACCCAGAGAAGCACTGTCTTCACCTGTCTTTAGAGCAGTCCTGTACCACCCTTGGAGGCCTGCGCTGTGTTGACGATGGGTACAGGCACGCGCAGGACACTCCATTAAGATATCAAGGGACATAACTGCTCCTGAACAGAGGTAAATCAGACTACAGGATGCAGCTCATAACAGCCTTAAAGTAGCATCCCCATGGGTGTACCAGCCCGTATTTCATGACTGCAGAGCCCACCGGCGAAAAACACCACCCTCCAGCTGCCGAGCACACCCCACAGACCCAACCACCCCTGCCCACGAACAGATGAAGACAGTGCCACTCCAGACACAGCCAAGCTTTTGCCATACGGTCTTATGTGCCCTCAAGAGAGAATCCAAAGTTGTAGTCTAACCGCCAACAACTACTCAAACTAGCAAAATAATGGAGATGTATATAAAGTTTGTATGTACCGGTATAATGGAGATGTATATAAAGATGTATATAAAGTTTGTATGTATAATGGAGATGTATATAGAGTTTGTATGTGTGGCATGTGTATGGTGTATACAGTACCTAGATATTGTATGGTGTTCAAGGATATGTTGGACTGATTTGATTCTTCATTTCCATACGAGTCGTGTGTGTGTGTCTGTTTTCAAGTGCTAACCTTACCCATCTACTATCCGATTGTGGATTGACATGTCACAGAAGATAGAAGTTCCCAAAAAATGCTGGTATTTTTTTTTAAAGTATACTGGCTAGAATGAGGTTTTTTACTTGATTTTTTGGAGTGCTTCAAGTTTAAAACCATTCAGATCAATGAGCACACACTTGCATCAATTTTCCAAAAGAAAGTTTATGTGATTTTGATGCAGGAGCAAGAACCAAACTTCAAAAGAATGCATAGTTTACAAAGTCTCAAAATTGATTAATTTTATTCTTTTGTTGTTGTTGTTTTTTTTTTGTTTTGTTTTTTTGGTTTTTTTTGTTGTTTTTTTTTTGTAGGTTAGTCCATCATGGGTTACAAGTACCAGAATACGATGCAGCGTTGTCGAGGTGGGCCATTCAAGACCAAACCAGCCACAGACCTGACAAGATGGCGTCTGACATGTGAAGATGGTCGACAAGTCTGGTCATACGTTTCCGACACTGAACACATTCGGCCGCAGACCTTGCTGGAAAAACATTCTCTTGGTCTTGATACAGTAAGTATTCACACACACACAAAACACATACACACACACACACGACACACACACAACACACACACACACACACACACACACACACACACACACACACACATACACACACACACATACACGCATGCAGCATGCACGCACACACACACACACACACACACACACACACACACACACACACACACACACACCACACACACACACACATACACACACACACACACACACACACACACACAACACCACACAACACACACACACACCAGTATGCACCCTGTGTGAAAAAAACGAATGTATAAAGGAAGAAAACTTAGTGACTGATACGGACTGAATGACCCAGGAAATGACTGTATAAAGCACCTGCAAGCAGCTCATCAGTCGCAGGTACCCAGGTAGGCAGCCCAATGTATGAATGATAGGATGGATTGTGAAGTGCTCAGCGCTTGGTCTCTAACCAACTCTAGACACTATGTAAGTACTCTTGTTAATAAGAATAATTATAGTGATGGTCATTTTTCTCCAGGTCCTAATAATTATTTTAATATAGTGGAAGTGACTTCCAGAAATCTAGCCACTATGTGCTGACTACTCCATGTGGGCTATACCACATCTACCCAGCCGTGAGGCCCCAGCTTTACATGCAGGGGCTTTAGGTAACACGACAAATGAGTCAGATAAGAGTTGGCAAGAGCTGGCATGCCTTCTGACCCACAATCGCCATGCTTTATTATTGAGAAACATGAACATTGATTACTGTTCCATGTTTGATTATTGAGAAACATGTAAATTGATTACTGTTCCATGTTTGATTATTGAGAAACATGAAAATTGATTGCTGTTCCATGTTTGATTATTGAGAAACATGAAAATTGATAACTGTTCCATGTTTGATTATTGAGAAACGTGAAAATTGATTACTGTTCCAAATGTTAAAGCTATAGATCACATGTTACTGGGGGGAAAGTGAAAGTAAATGGACGTACCTCATTTTTCAGAGATGGACAAAGATGACAAAAGATTTGAAGTCATAGCTTACAAATTATGCACTTGCGCAAAAGCCTGTAACAGGCTATAGGTGGAAGCGACCGAAGTGAGGCAAAATAAAGAGAAAGCACAGAAAAGATAGCTAGGTGCAGCGAGCACATTCAGATGTGTGGGATGGATGAAGAAATAGACAGCAAATTCTGCTGTGGAAACAGAAATCAAATAAACAGTACTGCCAGACTCAGGAAATGATGCAGTATACTGAAGATGTTGACATCAGAGACAGAAAGGGGAAAATGTTGTGTGTGATCTGGATGTGCGCATCAGTCGTGGTGGCCAGGTTGATGTGAGTATGCAAACATGCATGTAGTGCATGCCTGAAAATTTTTCAAAAGTACTGTTGATTCCTGATTTTTAACATCACCTGTTCCTGATAAAATGATTCTGGAATAGGCATGGCTGAAAGAGGGTCTCCTGGATGTGACTGAATACATACACACTAACTATACAGGCTTCTTAGTTCTTCAGTGCGTAGCTTACATGATCTCTGGCCCTACTACTATAGCTCTGTGTGTGTGTATATGTGTGTGTGTGTGTGTGTGTGTGTGTGTGTGTGTGTGTGTGTGTGTGTGTGTGTGTGTGCGTGCGTGCATGCGTGCATGCGTGCATGCACATACGTGTTTCAGAAAGACTTGGCCCCTGCGCTGCCCAAGGCGAGAACAGCGAGGGAGGCGGCAACCAATGGGATGACCTTTCACAGTCAGTTGCAGGCCGAAGATGGCCACTGGGCAGGAGACTATGGAGGCCCACTTTTCCTGATGCCAGGTGAGACAACCTGTGTTTTTTTTTTCCTGCTGGTTAAAGCCCCAGCCCACTGCAGAGACTGTACTAAGGCTGAAGCACGATGTCATTGCTCTGAATGCCCACACAAAATCCAACTGTCTGACTGTATCAACTGAAATAAACAGTCACTTTGATGTATTGTGGTAGCGCAGTGCTCAAACAGGCAAAATTGGATCAGTTGTGATTTGATTGATTATAATTATGGTTTGCTTCAACTTTTCACTCCATAACCAAACAGTGTTGAATAGAAATAGAGCATGATATAATTTCTTCTAACTGGCTGGATGGAGTAGTATCCAACTGAGCTCTCTTCCAGTTCCCAGTTCCCACAATCCAAAATTCCATCGTCAATATTGTTTGACCAGTTACTCCTTGAGTTTGACCATTTGCGAGGCCCCATTAGTATCATGTGTTCAGCTCAATAACCAGCCTGAAATAATGGAATGAACAGCATATTAGCAGATACACCAACTTCACTGAATGCAAAAATGGCAACAACCGATGAGGAGGAGTGAAAACATGCAAGAACTGATTTTACATTAGTGTGTCACTGTCGTGGTCAAGAATCAATTTGAAAACTAACAAAATCCAGGGCTAAAAAAAGTGCGTCTTTGTAACTTTGAGTCAATTGATTTGCTGATAAATCTGAGCTGATATCATGTTATTTTTTCATAGTATCAATTTAAACAAACATCAGAAAACTTCTTAGGATGCCATATTCCAGATGCAAGTAAACACTCTGGGATGCTGTCATTCTAATGATGCACATGTCTTTAGTTGTGGAGCATTAAATGCATATGCATGGATGTATTATTTATTAAAGTTGAAACATATGATTAGTTTGGACTTGCTTGATCGAAGTTGAGGGATATAAAACAGGTATGACAAAACTGAGAACATGAATCAAGAACCTGAAATAACCCCATCCATGATTGAGGGATAATTGGTGATGTGGTCCTGTCTCAGTATTGACCTTTTTAAGATGAGTGAAGAAAGTTCCAGCATATTTTTCACACTTTTTCCCTGTCTCATCATCCATGGCATTTCATTAGCATCACTCCCATGCTGCTTGTTCTGTTTTGCCTAAACTTGCCCATTCTCAGGTTTGTTATGTCTCTGGTCTGAATTCTGATATTCCACAGGTAGACATCAAGCCTTCATGACAAACAAATGCAGGGCACGACATACTAAGCCCTCTTCTGATGATGATTGGTTATGGAGACTGTGTTCATGGTGACTGTCCTTAGTTGGATATTGTTGTGCCTCGCTCTTAGGGGGTCAGCAGACAATCCAGCCGATGGTAGTCCCCTTGAATTTGCCAGCACCCAAACACAAACACGCCAGAGGCATGGATAAGGAAGAAAAATAGAAATCATGGTCGCCATGAGTGTAATTAATGAATGAAAGGCAAAATAGAAGTCATGGTCGCCATGAGTGTAATTAATGAATGAAAGGCAAAATAGAAGTCATGGTCGCCATGAGTGTAATTAATGAATGAAAGGCAAAATAGAAGTCATGGTCGCCATGAGTGTAATTAATGAATGAAAGGCAAAATAGAAATCATGGTCACCATGAGAGTAATTAATGAATGAAAGGCCACTTAATTGAGGCTTCCCCCCCCCCCCCCAAAAAAAAAAAAGAATTAGTGAGGAGGGTGATGATGCTGTGGAGAACTTTCCATTTTGATTGAAGACAACACAGAAGAGCTGTACTCTCTGCTTACTTTCATAATATCTCCTGGTATCAACCAGGCCTTAGAAATACAGACGCCTGAAAAGAAATTTGAGCAGTACTCTCAGAGACACATCCATGGATGATAATGATAACAGATCGTATTTGTGTAGTCCAGTTCTAGGTGGATGAAACTCTGCTGTGTGTGGTCCCAGTCTTTCCATTTGAGCATGTGGCACAGGGAACAGCTCTGGTCAGGTGCTAGCAGAACTTTAAAATCCACCAATGCATGCTTCACATGGGGGATAAACTCTAGGCTCCCCATCCCAAAACCAGTGACGTTACCAGTGTTATTTCTCATAAAATATAAAAGAAAAGAAAAGAAAAAGAAGAAGGAAAATGCACTTGTTGAAATTATTGTGTCTGTAAGTGATTTATTTCCCCTGTTAATGTGTGCGTGTCCAGTGTATGTTAGTGTGTGTGTGTGCATGTGTGTTGTGTGTGTGTGTGTGTATTTGTGTATTTGTGCATATTCATGTGTGTTTGTGATTGTGTGGACACATGTGCACACATGTGTGTGTGCATGTGTGTGTGTGTGTACATGCCTATGTGCTTATGTGTGTATGTGATTGTTTATACATGTTCATGCATGTTCTTCTTTCTTAGATGTCCGCCGTCAACCAGTTGAAGGTTCTGACTTTGGTCCATTAGACAAATGTTTGCGTGTGATCATGTGTGTATATGTGTGCATGTATGCGTGTGCGTGTGTATGTGTGTGTATGTGTTGTGTGCATGTTAACAGGTTTGGTGATTGTGTGCTACATAACAAAGACGCCATTCACAAAAGAGCAGCGTCTGGAGATGATCCGCTACGTACGATCCGTGCAGTGTCCTGATGGAGGGTGGGGACTGTAAGTGTGAGAACGATTCTCTGCACACCATTCATCCCGTGATGGGGATTATCATTATTATTATAATGATTACTTATATAGTGCCTACTTGGCTAGAGACCAAGCTCAAAGCGCTTTACAATCCACACTTGTTTACACAACGGGCTGCCTACCTGGGTAATGCCGACTGAAGAGCTGCCATCTGGCACTTCATTCAGTCATTTCCCATGTCATCCAGTCAATATCGTTCACACTGTTTCCTTACTTCCTTCATTCTTTCCATTTCTTATGCAGGGTGCATGCTATGTGTAACATGTCATCCATACCAACGACTAAACTGGCCTTCTCTTCTGAAAGTTGGTGATGGGATTTTACGTGTGTGCAAGATGTTATGCGGGATGAGGACTGTAAGGATGGAATGATTCAGCGCATAGGATGATCTGGTGATGGAAGTCGGGGACTCAAAGTTCACAGCTCAGACACTCATTTTAGCCCATCTCTGACTTTGGTCCACAAGACTTTCTTTCCTCCACTAGTATGAGTAGCTGACAAATCTGACTGAAGTCCATTGTACACAGTTAGCTGCCCCTCTCTGACATCAGTCCATCGGGCTGACTTTGTCTCAGTCCTGTGACATTGGTCCACTGGACTGACTTGGTCCATTGTTGTGACTTTGTTCTGTGACTGACTTGGTCCATTGTTGTGACTTTGTTCTATGACTGACTTGGTCCATTGTTGTGACTTTGTTCTATGACTGACTTGGTCCATTGTTGTGACTTTGTTCTATGACTGACTTGGTCCATTGTTGTGACTTTGTTCCAGGACTGACTTTGGTCCATTGTTGTGACTTTGTTCTATGACTGACTTTGGTCCATTGTTGTGACTTTGTTCTATGACTGACTCTGGTCCATGACTGATTTCATTTCCTGGCTTTGTTCCAGGACTGACTTTGTTCCAGGACTGACTTTGTTCCAGGACTGACTTTGTTCCAGGACTGACTTTGTTCCAGGACTGACTTGACTGACTTCGTTCCAGGACTGACTTTGTTTCAGGACTGACTTTGTTTCAGGACTGACTTTGTTTTGTGACTTTGTTCCAGGACTGACTTTGTTCCATGACTGACTTTGTTCCAGGACTGACTTGACTGACTTCGTTCCAGGACTGACTTTGTTCCATGACTGACTTTGTTTTGTGACTGACTTTGTTCCAGGACTGACTTTGTTCCAGGACTGACTTTTGTTTCAGGACTGACTCTGTTTTGTGACTGACTTTGTTTTGTGACCGACTTTGTTCCATGACTGACTTTGTTCCAGGACTGACTTTGTTCCAGGACTGACTTTTGTTCCAGGACTGACTTTGTTTTGTGACTGACTTTGTTTTGTGACTGACGTTGTTCCAGGACTGACTTTGTTTTGTGACTGACTTTGTTCCAGGACTGACTTTGTTCCAGGACTGACTTTGTTTTGTGACTGACTTTTGTTTCAGGACTGACTTTGTTTTGTGACTGACTTTGTTTTGTGACTGACTTTGTTCCAGGACTGACTTTGTTTTGTGACTGACTTTGTTCCAGGACTGACTTTGTTCCAGGACTGACTTTTGTTCCAGGACTGACTTTGTTCCATGACTGACTTTGTTCCATGACTGACTTTGTTCCATGACTGACTTTGTTCCAAGACTGACTTTGTTCCATGACTGACTTTGTTCCAAGACTGACTTTGTTCCATGACTGACTTTGTTCCAAGACTGACTTTGTTCCATGACTGACTTTGTTCCAAGACAGACTTTGTTCCAAGACTGACTTTGTTCCAAGACTGACTGTGTTACATGACTGACTTTGTTCCAGGATTGACTTTGTTCCATGACTGACTTTTGTTTCAGGACTGACTTTGTTCCAGGACTGACTTTGTTCCAGGACTGACTTTGTTCCAGGACTGACTTTGTTCCAAGACTGACTTTGTTCCAGGACTGACTTTGTTCCAAGACTGACTTAGTTTTGTGACTGACTTTGTTCCAGGATTGAC
>CM065738.1:57082156-57092156 GCA_033310375.1 Conus canariensis | reverse complement strand
CGTCAGCTGGGCAGACTGCAAGCAGGGGTTTACTGAGCAGGCGACTTGGCGCATGCGTGGCAGGTTGAACTGTGTATCTGTTTGGCAGGCTTTGTGGGTTCTGCACCTCTTGCTTGCTCAGTTTGAACTTTCTGGATCCAGATGAGGCAGGTTTTATTCTTCTCGGACAAACACACCTGGTCAAGAAGTTAAGACTTTAGGTTCTTTTAGGCCGGCGTGTGATGTTATGAGCTCAGAGAAAGACTTCTGTCACTGTTTCCTTTGTGCCGTGGAAGTTAGAGTTAGGTAGGTTAGTTCCTCAAGGTCTGACCAGTGTCTTGGGCTAATGCCAAGGTCAGACATCTGCTAAGACGTAGCCGCGAGACCCTCTTCTTCAATTCTTACATCTTAGTCATTAATTCATTTATCCATCAGCTTTAAATCATGTGCAGTGTGGTCTCAAAACTTAACAGATGTGGTGTAGCGTATGTGGACTAGTCAGCATGTAGTGACACCTTGATGAAATTGAAAGTGTCAAAGTCAACCCATCAAGACTGATATCCACACTGTGACTGTATCATGTCACCGCTGTTTTTTGGCCACCTGGTCATGTCTCACTTCTGGAACTAAAGGTATGATTTCTTGTCGGAAGATTAATTTCTAGGACAACAAATTTTTCTTTTTAACCAATTAGCTGAATATAACATCTATCAGTTTAGAAAATTTATGATTTTATGTAAATGATTTTATTGTTTTCTTAACTGTAAAAATGGGCTGTGTGTGTATAGTGTGTGTGTGTGTGTGTGTGTGTGTGTGTGTGTGTGTTTGTATGTGTGTGTGTGTGTGTGTGTGCATGTGTGTGTGTGTGTGTGTTTGTGTGTGTGTGTGTGTGTGTGTGTGTGAGAAACCAGGAGCTGTACACAGAAGATTACCGGGACATTCAGTGGTCCGCCATGAGAAGCAACGTATCCACAGCCGATCTGTACACCCCCCACTCCACGCTGCTGGAGATGGCCTACTGTCAGTTCCCTCACAGTTGTCCCCCTTACTTCTTTTTTTCTCTCTCTGTAATTCCCTTACTGTTGTGCCTCTTCTTTCCTTTTGTGTCTGTATATTGGTTCACTAGTCTATTTTTTTATCATCCCTGTTTTCTTCACCATGCATGTGTAGTAGACATACATCCTGTTGCAGTCACAACTTCATGTCATGTTGTCTCATGGGCTGTCTCATTTAAGGGCCCAAAAAGCAAGCAAGGAGGGAGGAGGGGCTTCTTCTCTGATGATCATCTTTTGTCCAGCTATCCCTAAAGTTTCTTTTTACTTTATAACTGCATTTTATGTATACAATTTATGTCTACATGTATTTTGTGGGGAACCAAATGGTAATTCCTGTTTCTTACATGAGATAAAGTCTTTGTATTCATATTTGTTAAAACAGCTTTGAAACCAGCATGTGGTTTCTTTTGTTGCTGTTATATAGCTCCGAGAATTGGAAAGGGCAGCCCAGGACAGGGCATGCTGGCAATTGTCGTTGACGGCCTTTGCTCCAGTGGGAGCTGATGGCTTGAATGATTGAACGAAAGTATAGCTCTGCCTTCAGTATGCAGCGCCCCAGGCAATATTTTTTTTTTTTTCTTTTATCACTGCCCCGTCTTCTGTGCCACCTCAGTGGCATTGCACCCACGCCACTCATTCTGAGCCCCTGGCCACAGCCATGGCCCGCACCAGCAATCCACAGGGAGCAGTCAGTGTCAAGTCATCAAGAGGCAACCCACCAGAGGAGACACTGCACTGCTGCCGAGTCACTTCAGTAGTGTTCAGTGGCACCTGTTCTGATCCAGCATTTGCAGGACACTATCTACTAAGCCCCCTATCGACGACGATGATTGCTTAGTCGTGGAGCCGGCGTGTGTGAGCTCCAGATGTGATTAACTTCCAACACCTCACTGCCCCTACAGCCGTTAAGTCATGGAACATTAACCTTTTTTTTTCACAGAATGTAAAAATCAACATAATTTTGAAGAAGAAGCAGGAACATTCTTTTTTTTTTTTACAGAAGAGGGTTTGGTGCAAGTTACCATCCAAACTGTCCATTGACGTTTGTCAACAGGGCATCTGGTTAAGCTGTCTTTACGTTGCAATGAATGCAGGAATTTGTTCTTGCTGTTTTTCAGTCATTCTAGACATGTACGAGCGATTCCACAGCACCACGCTGAGAGAAAAAGCATTGAGGGAGTGCTATGAGCACATCTGCGCTGACGATACCTTCACCAACGGCATCAGTATTGGTCCGGTAAGTCTGCGTTGTTTGGGTTGTCTGTTTTGATGGCCACAGTCTTGTTTCTGGTGAGCAACTGATGTGTACTGAACTCTCTTTCTCTCTCTGCTTTCTGTCATCTTCTCTCTCTCTCTCTCTCTCTCTCTCTCTCTCTCTCTCTCTCTCTCTCTCTCTTTCTTTCTCTTCTCTCTCTCTCTCTCTCTCTCTGTCTCTGTCTCTCTCTCTCCCATATTATGAAATACTAGCTGTGTCAGATGGAATATTCCATCGAGATGTAATATAAATTGTTAAAGTGTACATATTGGTGTGTTAATCTCTCATATTGAGAATTAAAATTGAAGTTGGCAACAAAAGATGTTATCATTGTGTGCCTCATTGAAATACCTTATTGGAGGCTTCTCTCTCTCTCTCTCTCTCTCTCTCTCTCTCTCTCTCTCTCTCTCTCTCTCTCTCTCTCTCTCATTCTCTCTTTTCTCTCTCTCTTTGATTGTGTGTGTGTGTGTGTGTGTGTTCGTTCGTTCTTCTGTTTAACGTCTGTTCACTTTGAGTGATATTAGACGTGAATGAATGAAGAGAATGACTGAAGGAATGAATGATTGAGTGAATAAGCCTATATGTTATACAAGCGTGTATGTAGGCCTTTGTATGTGAGTGTATACGTGTTTACATCTGTATATGTATCTAAACAAAAACAAAAACAAAAGAAAAAACAAAACATAAAAAAAAACCCAGATATCTTAATACAACAAGTAATGGATAAGATTAACAGAAGATATAGATCTAACATAATATAACAATAAAACAAGAATCCTTCACTGTCTAAACTTAAGAGTGAAGGAGTAAAATGCAGGCCATCATTATATAACGCACTATGAACTAACACAAAACAATTTAAAGAAAAACCCCAATCGGACTATGAAATAAGTGTTCAGCAATTTCGATCAGCAAAAAGTGGTCCAAAAGTATATCTTGCAAGTTTTTTCCAGAAAAATTATTAGACCTTAATGATGTTGGTAAGAAAGAAGTCAACTTGCGACAATTAAATAAAATATGGCTCAATGTTATTTCTTTACCACAAATACAATTAGCATTTTTACTAAACTTTGTTTTTAAAGCGTTTAGCTTTAATCGAATCATAAGGGAATATATTTGTCTGGAATAATAAACTGGATGATCAGACATTTTTCTTAGAACAAGGTCTATTGGAAAAGCTTCCCACTGTTTGGATGAAATATCAACATTTATTTGAGCTCTCTTCCGTGCAGTTGATTCAAGGATACGATAACATTCTACGACTGATGGTTTTATTTTCAGCTCGGAAGATGACCCTGCTTTTTTAGCACCATTTTTTCGCAGCCCTATCAGCCAATTCATTCCCAAGTATACCAGTATGCGAAGGAATCCAGCAAAATTCTATAATAGTGCCTTTAGATGCCAGCCAGTATAAAAGATATTTAAGTGTGTGTGTGTGTGTGTGTGTGTGTGTGTGTGTGTGTGTGTGTGTGTGTGTGTGTGTGATAAGACATTGATTTGTGGGCCTTGTGCAGTTTTTGTGCTAGGGTCAATCCCATTGATGGAACTTGGCAGAACAGTCCATGTGAGTTTTCTTTTGGTTTTGACTGGTTAGGTTTTTTCTTTTCTTTTAACTTTGACTGGTTATTTTTTGTTCCCCGCTTGTTTTGCTTACGGTTGGTTGTTTTTTTTAGTTTTCCTCTGATTGATTCAACGCCTATCTTGCGCTGACGTGATTGAAGATGAGTGATTGCTCATTCATTTTCGTTGTCCTAATTGTTTTGTATCTTGCCTGAAGAAGACCTAAGAGATCAAAACGTGTCATGTTTTGTCTTGTGATTCGTTTGTCCACGGTTTTTTTTGGCGGTTCGCTAACATTTATTTAAAGATTGGTTTGGGCGGTTAGTTTTTTTAAAATTCTTTTTGATTCAGAAGAGTAGTTTTCCATGTTGTTTTGGTTTTAACTTTTTTTTTTTTCATCTTGTTTCATTTTTTGTTGGTTAGTTTTTTCCTGATGAAGTGTTGGGTTCAGGCTAATTATGTTTTTTTCTGTTACTTTTGTTTTTGCTGGTCAGATTTTCTTCTTTTTTTCTTTTTTCTTTTGCTGATGAAGTTTGTTGTTCTTATTGTAGTTTCATGTGGTTAGTTTTTCTCATTTCTTATTAGACTGGTGACATTTTTTGGGCTTTCTCTCCAGAGTTCTCTTTCCACACCATCACAGCTGATCAGTTTTTCTTGTGATGTTTGTCATGGGTGACTAGTTTTTGTAGTTATTTTGATTTTGATTGATTAGTTTTTGACATGACATTACTTTGGATGTGACTGGTTATTTTTGTTTGTCTGGTTTTGGCTGGTTAGCTTCTGTTACTCTGATGATTTTGTCTGGTTAGCTTCTGGTACTCTGATGATTTTGGCTGGTTAGCTTCTGTTACTCTGATGATTTTGTCTGGTTAGCTTTTGTTGTTTTAGTTTTGGCTAGTTAACTTCTCTTGTTTTAGGGTTGGCTAGTTAAGAACTTAAGTTGTATTAGTTCAGGCTGGTGACCTTCTGTAGTTTTAGTTTTGGCTGGTTAACACTTGTTGTTCTGGTTGTGGCTGGTTAACACTTCTTGTTCTGGTTTTGGCTTTTTACCTTCTGTTGTTGTCTCTTGCTGCCCCATCTTCTTTACAACTCAGTGGGGTGGGGTGTTATGATTCTTCTCATTCCAGCTACAGCCGTACTGAGGCTAGCCAGCCTTGATGTGGCCCTTTGCGGTCGGCTGGGCTATAAGCAACATTATCTTATCTTATCCTAACTGAGGCTAGCCCTATAACAGATGCACAGCCAGTAGCCTGCGTGGAGCTGTTCTTGGTTTGGGGTTCTGACATTTTCTAGATTTTTTAATGGGTCTATATTTGTGTGGTTGATTGATTAGTTTTGTGTATGTAGAGATTTGTGTTTTAGGAATTGGACTGACTGTCCATGAGGAATGAGGTGGTACTGATACCTGTGTGATCAGATTTCCAAGGTCATTCAGATGCTGGTCAGGTGGTACGTGGATGGACCCGACCACCCCGACTTCAAGATGCACCAGGAGCGGGTCCAGGACTACTTGTGGTGAGTCGACTTCATGCTGTGTGTCTGTGCTCACTCTGTCCACAGGTACTGAGGTCGTTGGAGAATGTCACAGGAACACTGCTATTTTTATCACTGCTCACGCACTTTCTTTTCACAGACATGCACATGTACACACACATGCATACATGTCCACAAACACACTGTTTGCTTTTGGCTGTTTCAGGGTTTTTTTGTTTTTGTGTTTCAAATGTTTTACCTTCATATTATCTTAAAGCAGTCAGCTTTACGGGTTTAAAGATTTTGCTGCACCTTTGGGTAGAAAACGGTTGGTCCGGTGCTAAAAATTAAGATAGAAAAAAAAGCTAGAAATAAGGTAAGGGAGGAGTTAGGTGGGGGAGGAGGGAGGGAGGTCAGAAGTGTGACTGCCAGGTGTAATGCTAGCCCCCCCCCCCCCCCCTTCTGCCTCCCTCTCCCCCCTCCGAGTCGAAGAGGTTGGGCAGCATCCAGTCCTACCCAGAGCAGAGTCAGGCCACCACACATTGGGAAGACAGCTAGGCCTGGCTCCTGGGCCGTCTGTCGGTGAGGTTGTTATTGTATGTTAAACATGGTAAGGGTGAATGAAATGGCAGTTCATCGATGATTATGATTTTTCTTTTTTAACTTATTTTTACAGGATTGGCTTGGATGGCATGAAGATGACTGTAAGTACACAACATTTCTCTTCCACTAGCCTGTGTGCATGGGTGTGGGAAAACTACCACACCAAATTCCTCCTCAGAGTCTCAGTGAAAAGATACATATAGATATCTGCTATATGCAAGTCTGCATGTGTCAAAGGCTTACCTATAGATGTTTGCTATATGCAAGTCTGCATGTGTCAAAGGCTTATCAATTTCTCACATTGCATATTCTAAATTAATGTGTGTCTTACAGCTTTCAGTTATGAATAGGAAGTGTACTACTAAGAGTTCTTTTATGAGATGCTTACCTGTCTACAAGTACCTCAACCCTGCTTGGCACAGAACATTGTTGTATTAACGGTTCCTCAAAAAAAAAAAAAAATTTGAGAGCAGGGAGCTTACCATGCCTCCATAATTGCTTAGGCTGACACAGTAATTGTCCTTAATAAGTCCACTTCATGAATCATACTCGAACATAATTCAGTTTTCACACCTTTTCTCAGCTAAGTGGGGAGGTGGGAGGGCATCTTGCTGTTTGGTAAGTATATCGTAAAACAATTTTTTTTAGTGAAATTACATTTTTTCTCACTTACTGTCCAAACGAAAGCCAGGATTTCAAAAAGGATAGTAGGAAGCGTGCATATTTTTGAAGCATGCATACCTGAAGAGGGAGGCAAGGAAGCCATAGAAGAATGTCCCTGCATGGTTCTCCAACCCCAGAACTCAGGTGTCAAAGGCCGCTAAAGGCCCTGTGACAGAAGTTTCCCCATGCTTAGTCTTGAGTGAATGACAAAAAAAAGTGACAAGCTGTAAGAATGACTGTGGAAAAAAATGCAGACAAAGAAGAAATAATTAACTTGTGCACAGAATCAGAAAAAGGAGAAGAGACTCTCCCAAGACATATCGGGATGATTAGGTAAGAACAGAATCACAAATGCAAGCCTTTACAAATACTCCATAAACTAATGAAAGGCTAAGTTGAAAAGTCTGCTGAAAACATCATCATCGTAGAAATCATCACTCACACCATGTTCATCCACATTTGCACCAAATGCGTCTGCATCATGAAGGATTTGATCATGTTCTGAGAACTCCCAGGCTTCCTGGCCAGTAAGCTTGCATTTTGCTGGAAGGACACCAGTTGTGCGATTCATGACGTGAACTCACTAAAGGCAGTAACTCTGTTAGCCTAACTGTTTATTGAGGCATGGTTAACTCCCTGCTCTCACAGTGTTGGGTTTTTGGGGTTGTTTTTTTTATTGCAGGATCCTGATTACATGCTGATATTCCACACCAAGTAAGATATGGCATTTGAAACGACAGCCAAGCATGGGGAAAATACTTTCATACAATTTTTGAGTGCAAGAAAATGTGGTGTATCCCATGCACACAATTTAATGAGGCACACTAATGCATGCAATTTTGTGGATCAAAGTAAGCAAACTATTTTATAATTTTGTCATGTAAGTTAAAAAGAAATGTATTACCAGGAGATTCCATCTTACTTTCCTTCATCACAGTGTTTAACTGTCTCATCTCACGGCTGTCGTTGTCTGCAGAAGACAAGAAGCTGCCTGGCATGTGATACAACGATCGTAGTGTGTCACTGATGCAGGCTACAACAGTGAATTGTTTCAAATTAAGTTGATAAAGTTGATAAGTACACGTGCTGCAGACTGGCAACATTAAAGTTTGAGTTGTGCTTACATTTTGTAGTATATGTTCCCTGTTACATTTCAGTTGTGCTGTCAGTTGTAAAGTAGACTGTCAGTATTCTCCATTAGTTGTGATGAATTATGTTAAGTTGAAGATTATCTGTTTTGCTCAGTTGTGTCCAGCTACGTAATGTAGATCAGATTCAAGCTCAGTGCAGACTCTGTAGTACTGAGTGTACCGCAATACATATGGCACACTACGCTCATTGCGACCCATGGAGCCATTATTTTACTCAATTATCCAACATCACTATGTGTTCAGTTTTGTGAAAGCCCAGGGTAAAGTAACACATGACTGAAATACATATTTGATCCTTGTAAATGCCTGATATGAACTAAACAAATGACTGAAGTTGGAGAGGAAGTGAACACAAGACTGATGTACATGTGTGAATGTGCAGATTCCTGAAATAAAGTTAACACAGACTGAAGTGTATACATGAGTTTTGATGATCTCTGAGGTGAAGTAAATTCTTGACTTATGATTGGATGAGTTTCATACCGACTGATATGAAATAAACAAGACAAATGTACACATAACACCTGACACAAAGCAAACTATAGTACATATGTGAGTTGTGTTGATGTCTGAGGTAAAGTGAACACGTGACTGATGAGCGCATGTGAATTTTGCAGACATTTAGGATGAAGTCGACACATGACCATCCTGTCTATGTGCATTTTTTTTCCACCTGTGCAGGGCACCAACGGCTCGCAGTTGTGGGACACAGCATTTGCCGTAACAGCCATGATGGAGGTCAGTGAATGAGAGGTTGCTGCCCTTGTAGTATTCAAGGTTTGTACCACTTGCAGACAGTCGCTGTGTTCCCTGGTCACAGCTGCTTGAAGGGGAATGGCAGCTGAGATCACTGAACTCTGCAAGTCACAAAGTACAAAGCTGCTGAGAGTTCTTTCCAGAGGGCCTTGCAGCACGGTTACTGCTGAAGCACAGTGGTGGCGGCTATTATTGCGGAGTTCAGGGCCTTGATGTTTTCATTCTTTGATACCAAGGTCAATGTTCCTTAGAGGCGCCAAATAGTCGTAAGCATGAAAGAATGTGATGTTTTAATTTGAAAGTGACTTCATTCACAGAAAGAGAGGGGGAGAGAGAGTTATGTGTATTAGAGTGAGAGGGAGAGATGCAGGATAAATTATGTGTAATCTTCTTGTACAATTACCTCCCTTGCATTGCAGACTTTAAAAAGAAGTTTTATTTCTTTATCTCTATTCATTTACCTTCATTTATTGGTCCTTTGTTGCAAAAATCAAGTGCGGCACACTCTGTTCCTGACTGGTTCACCTTCACCACATGAACCACTGCAATAGTGTCACTCTCTAAAATGATCTTGTGACAAGATGGTAAAGTCTCTGGCATGGCCATGGCGTTTTGCTGTCAAACGACAAGGTGTTTTGTAGCCAATGAAAAGTACTTTGAGCCATCGCAACAGGCAGCTTTTGCTTTGGAACACGCAGTGGGTTGCATCCCATTCTCAAGTTGGGGGCTGGAATAGCTCAGTTAGTAGAATGCATGCACGCACACAGGCATGCACACATGCACGTACACGCACGCGCGCGCGCACTCACACACACACACAAACACACACTCACTCACTCACTCACACTAACACGCACACATGTTTAGTTTGCACTATTACATTACAAATACATATTTCTGGGGGGGGGGGGGGAGGGGGGGGGGTGTTCCACGCCTTCTCTGACTCGGATCATTTTTTTCCATACAGACCTCTGAGTCAGATCATTTTTCACCATAATTTCTGTAGACATTCTATGGGTCATACTTTTTCTAGACCCCAGGAAAAACTTGCTCAAAATTTCAGACTTTCTAAACTGTTCCCAAACCCTGAGAAGACATCAAAATGTGTGAGTGCACAAGCCTGAGTGGGTGATTATAAACGCTGTTTACCTGTGGTGGGCTAGGCGAATGCGGCGGAGGAGGAGTCCCTGTGGCCGTGTGTGAGGAAGGCTCATCAGTTCCTCAGGTTCACCCAGATCCCCGACAACCCTCCTGACTACGCTGCCGTCTACAGACAGATGAACAAGGGTGTGTGTGTGTGAGTGTGTTTTGTGTGTTGTGTGTGTGATCCCTGCCAACCCTTCTGGCTATGCTGCCTTCTACAGACAGATGAACAAGGTGTGTGTGTGTGAGTGTGAGTGTGTGTTTTGTGTGTGTGTGAATGTGGTGTGTGTGTGTGTGTGTGTGTGTGTGTGTGTGTGTGTGTGTGTGTGTGTGTGTGTGTGTGTGATCCCTGCCAACCCTCC
>CM065738.1:57052156-57077156 GCA_033310375.1 Conus canariensis | reverse complement strand
CTGTCCTCTGATGCATACATCGTGAATATCACGCAGACAGTGTACCCATGTTGTGTTGTGGTTTTTTTTCTGTTGTTTTTGTTACTGCTTCAGCAAGAAGGAAGAATGTTGACAGTTACTTAGTATGCAGTGCCTTAGTTAATAAGTAACAGTGTGTATTGATATGTGTGATAAATGGTACAAGATTAGTGTGTTTCTTGGTAATTTGACCATTACTAGACAAACAGTGGAGTGATGTGTGTGTGTAAGTTACTCAACATGCAATGATGTGTGTGCCATGCTGACAATACTAGGACATGCAGTTCTGTGATGTGTGTGTGTGTGTAAATTACTTGACATGCAGAGATGTAGTGTGTGTGTGTGTGTGTGTGTGTGTGTGTGTGTGTGTGTGTGTGTGTGTGTAAATTGCTCAACATACAGTGATATGCGTGCCATGTTGACAGTCGCTGGACATGCGGAGATATGCGTGCCATGTTGACAGTCGCTGGACATGCGGTGATATGCGTGCCATGTTGACATGCAGTGATATGTGTTCCATGTTGACAGTCACTGGACATGCGGTGATATGCGTGCCATGTTGACAGTCACTGGACATGCGGTGATATGCGTGCCATGTTGACAGTCACTGGACATGCGGTGATATGCGTGCCATGTTGACATGCGGTGTTATGCGTGCCATGTTGACATGCAGTGTTAAGCGTGCCATGTTGACAGTTGCTGGACATGTGGTGATATGCGTGCCATGTTGACATGCAGTGTTAAGCGTGCCATGTTGACAGTTGCTGGACATGTGGTGATATGCGTGCCATGTTGACATGCAGTGTTAAGCGTGCCATGTTGACAGTTGCTGGACATGTGGTGATATGCGTGCCATGTTGACATGCGGTGTTATGCATGCCATGTTGACATGCAGTGTTAAGCGTGCCATGTTGACAGTTGCTGGACATGTGGTGATATGCGTGCCAGGTTGACATGCGGTGTTATGCGTGCCATGTTGACATGTGGTGTTAAGCGTGCCATGTTGACAGTTGCTAAACATGTGGTGATATGCGTGCCATGTTGACATGCGGTGATATGCATGCCATGTTGACGGTTGTGATATGCGTGCCATGTTGACAGCTGCTGGACATGTGGTGATACGCGTGCCATGTTGACATGCAGTGATATGCATGCCATGTTGACAGTTGTGATATGCATGCCATGTTGACAAGCGGTGATATGCGTGCCATGTTGACATGCGGTGATATGCGTGCCATGTTGACAGTTGCTGGACATGCGGTGATATGCGTGCCATGTTGACAGTTGCTGGACATGCGGTGATATGCATGCCATGTTGACAGTTGTGATATGCGTGCCATGTTGACAGTTGTGATATGCGTGCCATGTTGGCAGTTGTGATATGCGTGCCATGTTGACATGCGGTGATATGCGTGCCATGTTGACAGTTGTGATATGCGTGCCATGTTGACAGCTGCTGGACACGCAGTGATATGCGTGCCATGTTGACATGTGGTAATATGCGTGCCATGTTGACAGTTGTGATATGCGTGCCATGTTGACAGCTGCTGGACATGCAGTGATATGCGTGCCATGTTCACATGCGGTGATATGCGTGCCATGTTGACAGTTGCTGGACATGGATGATATGCGTGCCATGTTGACATGTGATGATAAGCGTGCCATGTTGACATGCAGTGGTATGCGTGCCATGTTGACATGCGGTGATATGCGTGCCATGTTAACATGCGATGATATGTATGCCATGTTGACATGCGATGATATGCGTGCCATGTTGACATGCAGTGATATGCATGCCATGTTAACATGCGATGATATGCGTGCCATGTTGACATGTGGTGATATGCGTGCCATTTTGACATGCGGTGATATGCATGCCATGTTGACATGCAGTGATGTGCGTGCCATGTTGACAGTTGCTGCTGGATATGCGGTGATGTGCATGCCATGTTGACATGCGGTGATGTGCATGCCATGTTGACATGCGGTGATATGCGTGCCATGTTGACATGCGGTGATATGCATGCCATGTTGACTGTTGCTGGACATGCGGTGATATGCATGCCATGTTGACATGCGGTGATATGCGTGCCGTGTTGACATGCGGTGATATGCGTGCCATGTTGACAGTCGCTGGACATGTGGTGAAATGCGTGCCATGTTGACATGCGGTGATATGCGTGCCATGTTGACATGCGTGATATGCGTGCCATGTTGACATGTGGTGAAATGCATGCCATGTTGACAGTTGCTGGACATGCGGTGATATGCGTGCCATGTTGACATGTGGTGAAATGCGTGCCATGTTGACAGTTGCTGGACATGGGGTTATATAGTGCCATGTTGACAGTTGCTGGACATGCGGTGATATGCGTGCCATGTTGACATGCTGTGATATGCGTGCCCTGTTGACAGCTGCTGGACATGCGGTGTAGTGACGGGGGCTGGGCCACCTATGAGGACAAGCGAGGGGGATACATGCTGGAGCTACTCAACCCATCAGAAGTGTTTGGTCAGTAGCTGGCTGTGCTTTCTTTTCACTCTGAATGCAAGTGTCAGTGTCGTGCGGAAGTTTGTTCCATGCAAAAAGTTGGCTAGGCTTGCTGTTGAAGACCTCCCAGTGACGATGATGATGACAATTAAGTCATGATGGTGATGATGCATAATCATCGTTGAACACTTCCTAATGATTATGATGAAAAACTGATTATTATGATAATGTGAGCTATGACATTTTTGAACTCTTCCTAAAAATGACCATGATGAAGATTTGAGCATGATAATCTATAATTGTGAGGTTGTTGAAGACTTCTTCATAATGATAATGATGAAGAATTGGTTATGATGCTGATGTATAATTATGATTTTGTTAAAGAGTTCCTTAAAAATGATCATAATGATTGATGAATTATAATTATGATGGTGTGAATGATTATGATTTTATTGAAGGCTTCCAGCTGATGAAAAACTGATGATGATGCCATAAAATTTTAACATTGTTGAGGACTTGTTAATGATGATGATGTGGAATTATGATTCAAAGACTTTCAAATGATGATGAAAAATTGATTATAATGATTACAATATTTACGAAAAATTGATTGTAATGATTACAATATTTACGATTTTATTGAAGGCTTGCTAATACTGATGAGGAACTGAACAATATGATTCTAATGATGTACAGGTATGATATTGTTGGACAGTTCCTGATGATGATGACTTGTGAGTTGACTTCAACGCGGTGACAGCCCTGATATGGCCCTTTGCAGTCGGCTGGGCTATAAGCAACATTACCTTACCTTACCTGATGATGATGATGATAGTGATGATGATGATGACTTGTGAGTCGACTTCAGCATGACAGCCCTGATATAGCCCTTTGCAGTCGGCTGAGCTATAAACAACATTACCTTACCTTACCTGATGATGATGACACATGATTACAACTTTGTTGACTTCCTAATAATAGTTATGATGCAAAACGGATTATGATGATGATGTTGTAGATTTCCTAATAATGAAGAATTTAAGCTGATGAAGATGTATAGTTATGACGTTGTTAAAGACTTCTTAACGACGCTGACATAGAATTGACGGATGAAGATGACAAAGGATTATGGTGACTTGCTGATGAAGATAACGATGTGAACACCCAGGGGACATCATGATTGACTACACCTACGTGGAATGCACCTCTGCGTGCATGCAGGCCCTCCATGCCTTCACACAGCGCTATCCAGACTATCGCCGTGACGAAATCCACCAGGCGCTCAGAGACGGTCTTCAGTACGTCCGCTCCAAACAGCGACCCGATGGATCATGGGAAGGGTCGTGGGGCGTGTGCTTCACGTACGGCACTTGGTTTGGTCTGGAGGCCTTTTCCCACTGTGGAAAGGTCTACAGTAATGGCCAGGCAGACTCTGAGGTGACCATGTGTCTTGAAAATTGTATTGGCGTGTGTGTGTGTGTAGGATACAGCGTGTGAAAAATTGTGTGTGGCAGGTTTTTGTCTCATTTGAATCGCTAAACATCATTTCATGACAAAATTATGCAGCACGGTGTTTCCTGTTTCCCGTTTGACACTCTTCTGTAAGGAAAAAGATTTCAAAGTTGTTTTGTGTGTGAACTCATTTCACAATCTGCTATAGTCCAGCGATATACATTTCTTGCATCTCACATCATGAGACAGTAAACAGCACTGCTGGCAGATTGTGCCTTGCTTGACTATGAAAAAGTTGGCAAGAACTGGACAGACCTGCTTCAAGTTCTGAACGAAAGCTTTGTTTCAGGTCAGTTTTTTTCCATTGTCACCTGACCTTTTGACTGTCAGAGAGTCGTTGCCTTTTTGAATCCAGTATGCCAGAGTAAAAGCTAAATCTGTATGCAAACCCTGTGCTGTGAGCACAGCGTACAGATAAGGGAAAACAAGCAGCCAAACCCGTATTTCCGTCACTGCTGTTTGGCAAAACCACTCCTCAGCTCCAGAAAGAAAATTCATGGAGTCAAGGATCATCTCTCGCCTTGGCACCACAATCCCTGAGAGACTCAACTCCCACATCCGACTTTTTTTTAGTTTGAATCATTCCAGCTCTTTGCCCTCGCTTTCCCTTCCCCCAACCTCTCCTCCATCCCTTTCTCTCTACACCCCCTCCCCCAATTTCCAGATCCCACCATCTTTACATTCACACCCCATGTACATGTATAACGTTTATGTAGAGCATAAGATACACACCCCAAACACCATCTCCACCATCCAGGTATGCATACTCGTAGACACATGAACTTGTGGACAATCCATATGCACCTTTTTTTTTTTTTTATAGGAGTTTCCACCCCGCCCCCCGCCCCCCCACCCCAACCCCTCACTCCTGCAGGGTTTTTTTTTCATTTTTTGTCCTCATACATATCCTCAAGGGCGCCCTTCCAAGCATAAGACTCCGCTCTTCTTTTCTCTATCTCTATTTCTGTTCGCCTTTTCCCTCAATCTGCCTCTCTTTTTCCTTATCCCCATTACACACACACACACACACACACACACACGCACACACACATGAGCACGCGTGCAGGCATGCGCGCATGCACGCACGCCACACACACACACACACACACACACATATGCACACACACACACACACACACCTTTAAACACGTATTCATCCCTTTACATTATGTTTTCATACGTCATTGCCTATACATATTTATTTGTCTTTCGTTTTATGTCACAAGTCCTGAAGACGGTCTGTGACCGAAATGTTGAAGATTTTTGTTCTGTTTTTTTTTTTTTCTGTTTTCAAATCTTCTGAGCATCCTGAAAGATATTTGGCATCATAACATTCCCAAGGCCTCATGGCGTGATGCGTGTCTGCCTGTCAGGTGGAGCGTGCCTGCGAGTTCCTGGTGGCTCACCAGATGAGCGACGGTGGGTGGGGAGAGAACTTTGAGTCGTGCGAGCAGCGGGAGTACGTGCAGAGTGACAGCTCCCAGGTCGTCCACACCAGCTGGGCTCTGCTCGCCCTCACGGCTGCAAGGTACTTCCACGCCAAACCTTTTTGTTTTATTGGGCAGGGTTAGAAGGGAGTGTCCCATCTTCCTAGTCATCTCTCTAGCATTTCTCTCACAATTCATTCTGACTGTTCAAACATAGCGAGAGCCTGACCTGTCATGTCTGAGGATGCTGTCGGTCTTCAGTCGTCTGGGTGTCACAAACCAGAGTGGACTCTGCACGGATGGTGAATGTCTTCAGTGATGTTCGACAGTGCCTGTTGCAGTGTCATCATTGCAGGACACTCCTTGTTGAACCCCTTGCTGATGGCAGTGACTGTTCAGCTGCTGAAAGAGACTGAGAGAGGACTCCAACCAGTCATCAGGCCTCTTTCCCCCTCTTACTTCCCATCCTTCCTACCTCTCCATCTCCATCTGTGGCCTGTGGGGAATCTATTCTTTGAAACATTGCCCTTTTCTTCTCCGTGGATTATGAGTGTCTACTTGGGGTATTTTTTTTGTGATGTTTTTTATACTTGATAAATAAGATCCATCTCCTCTGTGGATTATTAGTGTGTACCTTTTTTTTTTCTTTTTTGTGTGTGTGTGATGTTTTTCACACTTGTTAAGATCCCAACTCCTCTGTGGATTATTAGAGTCTACTTTTGGGGAGGGGGGGGGGGGGGGGGGGAGTCACACTTGATAAGATCCCATCTCCTCCGTGGATTATTAGTGTCTACTTTTGTTTGTGTTTGTTTTCTTTTTTTTTTTTTTTTTTTTTTTTTTGGGGGGGGGGGGGGGGGTCCACACTTGATAAGATCCCATCTCCTCCGTGGATTATTAGTGTCCACCTTTTTTTGGGAGGTGGGGGGTGTCACACTTGATAAGATCCCACAGCTCTGTGTGAACAAGCTGCACACTGTGACAGCCACACTGTGTGTCAACAGATACCCAGAGATCTCTGTGCTGGAGAAAGGGGTGGAGAGACTGATCTCCGGCCAGCTGGAGAACGGAGACTGGCCACAGGAGAACATCAGCGGCGTGTTCAACAAGTCCTGTGCCATCAGCTACAGCAACTACCGCAACATCTTCCCCGTCTGGGCCTTGGGCCGCTTTGCCCGTCTGTACCCCGACAGTCCTCTGGCCGGCTCCTGCACCCAAGCCTGCAGCCATTGACCAACAAGGCCACCGCTGACATGTGTTCGAATCCATGGATAGAACATGGTTCAGAGGGATGATACTCAGACCGGGTCAGCGTTAACATTCCAAAGGACAAAAAATTTTTAACAAACTGCTGCATTACTGAAAAAAAAGGATATAGAATATATAGAGTCTTCAGCACATTATCTGTCTGTGACAATGCATTATGAGGGGCGGCCAGAATGCCCTTTCTTGATGCTGGATGCTGAAGTTTCATGTATGCTGACCCTCTGAACTGTTGGGGAACCTCTCTCACGCTGCCTTGAACTACCTCAGTCTATTGTACACACACACCTCTGTGTTGGGACTCATGTCTAGCCAATGGACTTGGAACATGATCAGGAGCAAGTATGTCCACAGTGTCCGTATCTGTTCATGAGAAAAACTCGAACTATTGGCCGAGTATGAATACCAGGTTTTTAAAATAATGTCATCCCTGATAGGATCTCGGCTGTTGGCTGGACTACAAACAGCAGTACCTTGCCCTTTGACCATGTTGACTATGACCACTGCACAAGGAGACACTCACATCATTGTGTCTCTCTAGTCCCTCACCACAGATGAACGTCTTTAGTGTTCTGGTTAAAGATGAGACTACACATTCATCTGATTAAAAGATGTGTTTCAAAAGAGAAAAGAAAGTAAGGGAATCATGGGTGATGTGTAATTGTTCATGCAGTTTTCGTCTGTCATATTCTTGCCAGTACAGGTAGGACACGCCGACAGGTCATCAGCAAAGGACATTAAATCAGACTGACCTGGCTGTGTTCTGCGTCCTTTTTTTTTGACCAGTCGATTCTTCAGGATGGTTATGTATGAAGGCATTATCATTTCTTGCCATTTTCACATTATGCTGCAATGATCTGTCCCCATCTCAATCATGATATAATCCAAGTTTCGGAATAATCCAAGTTTTTAAGGATTAATTGTTAACAGTTGCATGATGAGGTCTGCAAAACTGTTCTGATAATCTGGTCGGTGAATGGATATTTCATGTGATGTACACTTCATGAAATGTGTACTATATTATTGTCGACTGGTTTAACTCACCTTATTCCTAAAAGATTGCCTTTCAGATGTCACTTTGATTGTTTATAAATGAGTGGTTTGCTGTGGTCACAAATATTTGTGGTTGTTCTGGTTGGTTGGTTTTGTTTGTATAAATCTGTGATAATTAATACAGGTAATAAATTATTTGAATACCATGATATTCAGTTACTTCTCAACTAATGCAATAATAAAAGGCACATCATTTCAAACCAGTGCTGCATGCAGGACCTATTCATCTAGCACACATGTAATAAAAGGCAAACAGAATATACAAATGTGCCTCTATTCTATAGTTGTGCTGGAAAAATGTTGAAACAAGCAGGTCCCATGAAGTCAAAAGGACTTGCTGAGTCAAATATGCAGACCGTTGGCCCTTTTTTTTTTTTTTTTTTTTTGGTTGTCCCATCTTCTGTGTGTCTGGATTTGCTACAACAAAAACAGGTGAACGAGTCACAAAGGCAGAAAGACAGAATCGAGACGCAGACCAAGAAAAAAAAAAGTATGGAGGAAAAAAGGTTCAAGGATTAACAGTGAAGAGAAAACCACAACCAAAGGATTTCCAGAAGGCAAGGATAAACTTATGATGGCAGACGAACATTCAGTTAACGCTTCCATTCCCACCAGTCAAACTATACATTCCTAACAACACTTAAACCACTCATAAATGAATGTTTTAAACTCATTTATTGTCATACTAGCACATAAACAATGCAAAAAGTGAAGACGACTGTGTCACTGAAGACAATGATGATGATGATGCAACAAGTCCATGACTGAATGACGTCAGCGAGGGCAATCAGAAAACATTGAGCCCGTCACACAGCACAAGCCCACTGCATGAGGAACGATGAAGAGGTGATGGTGACCTATGACCTCCCTAAATTAATCCATTCTGGTCTTCAGCAGTTTCTTGGTAACCTTGTCTTTCTCTCTGCAACACAAAAACATCAGACACCTGACAATTCTCACCATCAAAAGCCACTCAGTAATTCCCTTTTACACCTGACAAACATGCTTGTTTGCTTTGAGAATCAGAAAAATGCTGTTTACACAGAGAAACGCTGCAGGTGTTGTGCAATTACTCTCGCAACAAGCCCCTCACTGCTTCACTACCTGTTTTCAGCTTTTTCATAACATTAAAAAAAAGCAATGTGGACATATCATGATTTAGATTTGTTTGCCAATTTTGAGCTTAAAAAAAAAAAAAAAAAAAAAAAATGCATCTCAGGAACTTCTCTGTAGAAATAGTGAAAACTTGCCCACAATGTTTTGTAGAGTCCGAAAATGGGGAAGAAAGAAAAAAAAAAAACAGAGAGAAAAAAAGACAAAAATTGGGTATATGTGCTGTGTGACTGTAGCATTCTCGGTACACAGAGAGGGGTGTAGTGAGTTGTGCTGATAGTGTTCAGGCCTTCACCATGTAGAACATATGCATGTGCATGCTCAAACACAAATACAAAAAGCAACATAGAGCATGCATGCTCATCTATATATTGTTTTTTTTACTTGGCCTGAAAATGCCCAAAATATATTTAACAGGTTTTCAAATCCCATACACAGAAGTGGGGATTATGTGATTACATTAGACATCTTGCAAGGCAAGTTATCAAACACTGTGTACAGATCAGATATGATTACTAAGGATCACATATTCACTCCGTCTGAGCAGGCTAACTCATATCAAAAAAAAAAAAGGAAATCGATACATTTTTGTTTTAATTTACAACGCGGTTAGGAAAGGGTGGTTTCCCTTTGACTTACACCTTGTGCCAAGACAAGCTCATTCTTTGCCCAGTGATTGAAAGCTTTATAACTGGCATGTCTGAAGCAAAATGCTGGTGTACTTACCAACACAGTCCAATCACTAAAACAAAATGTTAACGATTTTCACTTGATGTTAAACTGTCAGTATACATTATTCTACTGAGCACGAAAATGTCAAAACACATACCTGTATTCATTACAGTCATCATGTTTTCTTTTGAAATATATACCAACAGTCTGTCAATCTGTCTTTCTACCTCATTTTTATTATGACAGAGACAATCACTTACATGATGTACACGACGGCACCCCAACCAGAGACAGCATCGCGGTCAAAGGCGTTCATCAAGGCCTGGGAAATGGTCTCGAACAAGTCGTCTGGCTCCTGCACACGGACACCACCCAATGCCTACAATCAACGTCAAGTTCTCACCACATTCATACTGTACTCGTGTCTCTCTGTGAAACGGCAGCAGGGTTTGCACTGAAAAGGACTCACAAAATACAAATATTTTCAGGCCAAATCACACTTGATTTCGTAACTTGATACATACTGAAGACTTGAAATAAGTCACATTAAAGACATTTGTGTATAATCTTACTTTTCTCCCTTTGATCAATACAATGCAGAGTTGACCGACCATCATGACAGAATTAATAAGGTCTTATTTCTCCAAATTCATAACCAAAACAGAATTTACATGCAACAAACACAAAATAATTTCTTTGTGCGTTTGTTTTGTTGTTGTTCTTGTTTCTGGTTGTTGTTTGTTGTTTTTTGAAAGACAGCATTAAGTTTACAAACTTTTATACACCCAGGTCAGGTTTACAGACTTGTATGGCCTTAAAAAGGATACGTTAGTTTTTCAAATTTGCCAGTACATGCCAAGCACATCAACTGTCAACTGGAAAAAATCTTGCATGACAATTGACAACCTGATGCTTCCATAATAAAAAAAACAACTGATGACAGGATGGATGAACACCGGCAATGCTCATTTCAAAAGACAATCACTACTGTGATTAGTGAAACATCTGTCATTTAATTAAACATACTCAATGTAAAAAATTCTGAGTTCTTCATTAAAAAAGAAAATTCTGAATCCTGACAAAAATTAAAATTTTGGCACATCACCCCTTTATTAGCAAGGTACTGAAGTTTTTAATGTCACAACATCAACATTGAATTTACGCAATGACAGTGATAATGTTAAACAGCTGACCAAAATATCATCTGACATGTTTCTTGGTCTCTAAATTGATCAACTTCAGATTCATTCAAAGAAATCAGGTGTGAAATGGACACTTTCTATAAATTTCACCACACACTCACAAACACACACAAACGCATACACATACCAGGTCGGGTTCCCATAGTGACTCGCACATGCCATACATCTGTTCAGAACATGTACCACTGACGACGAAATCGTCGGTGACCATGGGACAGCCAATCAGATCCATGGAGGCGATGTAAGGTTTGAAGGTCTTTGGTTCCAGACCAGCAATCACTGGCTCCACAAAGTACGGCCCAAACCTGCCAGCAACCAAATGCACATCGACTCTTTGTTCAACAGGACACTGCTACTACAATCGGGTTAAACCTGCCAGCAATCAAACGCACATCAACTCTTTGTTAAACAGGACACAGCCACTACAATCAGCTATGCTTTAAATAAGATGAGAAAAACAAAAATTTTTTAAGAATTTTAAGTTAACTCCGCTGGATAACATGGACAAACAAATTACAAGACAAAACACGACGTGTTTCCACCCCTTAGGTCTTCTTATCCTGCCTCATGTTTCCACCTCTCAGGTCCTCTTCAGGCAAGATGAGAAGACCTAAGAGGTCGAAACACGTCGTGTTTAGTCTTGTAATTTGCATGTCCATGCAAATTGGCAGTTACTCAAAATTGTTTTTAAATTTTGTTTCAATTTCCACCTGCAATCACCTCACTTTGAAACTAAATAAGATGGGAGGACTGACATACATTCTTAGAGTTAGCTGCGGTCCACGCAAAGCTGAAAGATCCCCAATACTATTGTGGTCAAGTTTTCTGACAGATGTATGCTTGTTTGTTTACACATACTAGTTGCAACAGATGAGCTGAAGGAGCAGTTACATAAATGCATGTGATGCCAACAAAATACAGCAAAGGGAGAAGATGTGATGAAAACTAAGGTTAAACACTACAAAACAATGGGAGCTAATCATGTTCTGAAACAGAGCATCATATTTTCTTTTTTTCTTTCTTCTTTTTCAAAGAAACATTTTGACTGAAACACCCATCCCCTTTCCAAAGTGGTTTGTGAATCCCCCAAAGAATTTCAACTGCAAGCATAAAATCTGCTTCATGTTATTTGCTGCTGGGGGATGAACTATCCTGTCTATCAGGTTTCTTTATACTTTGTGATTATGTGAGGTTTTTGTAGTGTGGTATACATAGACCGTATATAAAATGCATGCGTTTGAGTGTGTGTGTGTGTGTGTGTGTGTGTGTGTGCCCACATGCATACAATAACTGCATACAACAGACTGAACAAATTCTTCACAGTTCACAGCAGTCACAAACCTTCCCTATAAACTGACAGGACACATTACTGTGAAGGGAACAACATGTGTTCTTCTAGCAGCAGAATGAAAACTTTACCTGCAAACACAGCCACTGACCTGCGTTCGTACAGCAGATTGGACACCATGCTCATGAAGGTCTGGGGTTTGATCCTGCGGTTCTCTCGCAGTTCATACAGGTTCAGTCGGAACTTGAGTCTCTGTGACCTGTCAGCAAAACACATTCATGGACTAATTTTCTTCATAGTCTGGTGTGCCACTGCTTGCAGAACTATTTTCTTCTCATATGACACTACAAAGCATTTCCAAGTGAACAACAAGGCAAATCTTAATTTTACTCTTTGTTCTTGATGAAATTCATCCATTGCAATTTTTCAGGTAATCATTTCTTTTTTCTTTTTTTTTTTTAATTCTGCAAATGAGGTCATTATCGACGTTTCAAATTCCTGTGCTCTCGGTAAAATTTCACCATTTTCAATCAAGTTCATTCTTCATTCAAACTAATTATAATTTTACTTTAGACTTCTGTTCCCATGGTAAATGCTTGCAAATTTTTCTGTAGGTTATCAAACAAGAATATCACAACATGCTCTCGCCCCCCCCCCCAAAAAAAAAATTCACAATTACAGCTACCTCATCAAGTTAAATGAAAATGTCTACATTTCTTTCTTCTCTACTTGATGACAAGTGTCTGTATTCATTCCTTTGTTTCCTTTTGTTCTTTTCTGATTTTAGGGAAACAAAGCATTGTAGAAACACTAATCTTCTTTTGTTCTTTTCTGATTTTAGGGAAACGAAACATTGTAGAATCACTAATCTTGTTTTGCATCTACAATACTGACATTACTTCTTGGTTTTCATTCAACGCGCATCTTCGCAGAATATGAGATGGTAAGTGATTGCTCGTTCTTTGTTTTTATTGTCATGGAGATGAACGTTATTTCTCTTGCCTGAAAAAGACCTCAGAGGTCGAAACGCATCGTGTTTAGTTTGTAACTTGCTTGCCCTTGTTTTTCGCATATTCACTATGAATTATTCCTGACATTTCTTCATGAAAAGAAACCCATTATTATAGCATAAGCAAATTTGGTACATTATTCTTTATATAGACAGATAGATTGACGGACAGACAGATATACAGATACATACATATATATATATATATATATATATATATATATATATATATAATGTATGTATTTATATATAGATTCAAATCTAAGCTGCAGATAACTATGTGATACCCATTCTTCAATTCTTTATCATTTTTTTTTCATAGAAAAATATCTCTACACCTAAACCAAGCTGCTGTATGCAGTATCTGTGACTTACAGTGTAAAAAAAATGGGCAGCATAATTAACTTACACTGTCTGCACGTCTGTGGCCAGGCCAGGAAGGCCAATGAAGAGATGTGGCCCCATTTCAAAGACCTTGTCAAAGTCCATGCTGACCGTCTGCGCCTGCACACCAAAGCGGCGGTCCGCTGCAATGGCCACACAATCCTTGCCCTTCATCGCAATGATGGCCGCTCCATTGTAGGCCAGTATACTCTGCACACAAATGTGCAATGTTACTGAATGTAAAGCCTTCACACTGTTCCAGTTTCATCAAGGAGGCGTCACTGCATGCAGACTAGTCCATATACGCTACACCACATCCGCCAAGTTTTGAGACCACACTGCACATGATTTAAAGCTGATGGATAAATGAATTAGTGACTAAGATGAGAGAATTTAAGAAGAGGGTCTCGTGGCAACAACTTTTAGCAAATGTTTGACCTACGCATTAGCCCAACGTGCTGGTCAGACCGTGAGTACCTACATAACATTGGCTGTGCCATTATCATCATTGTAAGTGTGTGTGGTGAGTGGTCACATAGTAATGACTGCTGATCCATAGAAGAGACCAATGCACCCTGCACACAGTACTATAATGTACTGTTTATAGTTTTTAAATCTTCTTGGTATTTGTAATGATAGCTGATCCACTGATGATCATATACTCTAATCTTCTTAGTATTTGTAATGATAGCTGATCCATTGATGATCATATACTCTAAACATTAAAATATATTTCATCTATACCACTCATTGTGAAGAATTAGTTGATTGCTGAAAAGTTCAAGGTCATGTACAGGTTGTCACTCAGGCAAACCTTACTTTCAACACTCCATGACTTTCAGAGATTTGTGAAGAGTGATCAAATGGGTATACATCATTACAACTAGCCCATCTTACATGACATTTGACTTAACTTTGAACAAAACAAACAAAATCAAATGACCTTTTCTGTCAAGAACCACTTTGATTTCATCACAAAAAGTAAAAACCAGTGACATAACTCATCAGCCACCTAGTGTAAACAGCACATATTTCTGTGAATAGAAGAAACTATTAAGCTTAAATTTTAAAATATCTTATTAGGGTCATTACGTTCATGTGACACTCTACAGACTTTCATACATTCTAAAAGTTAAGAAAGGTTTAAACACTTTTAATACATCAGCATGTGGTCCTTCTATACAAAGAGGGAGATGGATATGGGCTCTCTTAACGAGCTTCAGTGGTCATTCTTCTGAATGCCAAACGCAATTCTAAATTAAGGCATTCGATTGTCAGAATTAAAAACAATATCAAACCCCACCCCACCATACTACTGGTTACCGCTATAACTCAGAATTAAAATACAGTGCTTACCATACTGGTGATTAAATCTATCAACACTTTCGTCTGCTGTAAAACGGCGTCGTTCGCTCCTAGATCCTGCAAGTCACACCAACCGGAAGTGCTAAACAATAAAATTACTTTCAACATAAAAGACGGAAGACGCAAGGGAAGCTATTCATAGGTCGCTGAAGTGGGCGGAGGTTGTTTTGTAATAGATGGAGGAAAGGAACAACTCCACTGCCCATACACCGAAGCACAATTTATCCGTTAAAGTTTTTGTATACGTTTTTACGCAGTTAGGATCAGGGTCGTGCATTCCGAGTTGGAGAATCTTCTATTCAATGCATAAACACGCTGCCCGCACGATTAATGTCATTATCTTCAGGCGTAGGGCTGTCTTTGTTAGGTTGGTTTGTTTTTCTCCATCCTCCGTTTACACGCTGAACCGTACGATTTCCACAGAGATAATTCATGGAGTGGGAAAAGAACATTCAAGCAAAAGCACTAAACTTTATTATCCAACACGACAAAAAAGCAGAAGAGCACACAAAACAAAGTGTGAAGTAACGCAGTTTTAATGCACGACACAAAACGGGACAAGAAATTTTCGGCAATATGCCTTCCTCAGCGACAAAAAAATCCAGACATAAACATGCACAATACTCCCCTTGTGAAGCCAAAGTGGTGAATGGAGTTTATTATCCAAGACTCCGATTTCCAGCAATAATTAAGCCTGCATGACTCCGTTTACAATCCTTCTTGTTACGTTCTTTGCGCCGTGTGAGAGAGTTGAACGAGTGATGGTGTGTGAGCAAGTGTGAGTTTTGTATGCTTGGTTTCAAAAGAAAAGTGCTGAGTGGATAGCCCGCCGTAGAAATAGTCTAGTACACAGCAGCTTGGTAGCTCTCTCTCTCTCTCTCTCTCTCTCTCTCTCTCTCTCTCGTATGTTTGTATTAAGTCGAGATCGTTGAAGATGTATGTCGCTGTGCCATTCGGAGAGTATCAAATCATCAAACACGAGGTCGTATAATCAATCAATCCTTACCCATCCTCCGTTATCCGGCTTCTTCCCTTAACACCATCCCATCAGCATCCTTAAGAGAAACCATCCGCAGAGAGAGAGAGAGGGGGGGGGGGTAGGGACACACACACACACACACACACACAGAAAGAGAGAGGACACACACACACACACACACACACACACACACACACACACACACACACACACACAGTGCGTGCGCGCGCGCACACACACACACACAGCTTTGCGTGCGCACACACACACACACACACACACACACACACACACACACACACACACACAAGTGCTCGCGCGCGCGCACACACATACACACACGCGCGCGCGCGCGCACGCACGCACGCACTCGCAGACGTCGAAGTGGGCCGGAATCGGCAGTGGAGTGGCTTTTCATCATCACTGGGGGCAACCTTGCCTGGAGTCCATGTTGACTCATCAAACTTGCCGCCTTGTCTTAATCAGTATATGATCATCTGTTCGTTGTTTTTTTTATGACAGTTAATCATCCTGTGCGTACATGTGCATGCACACGTCCTACAACTGTATAAGGGGTACACATACTTTTGCGTAGATCGCTTCAGGGAAGTACGTGTTTTCGAGCGGCTATATACGGGGAATGTGGTTTTCACTTGCGGAAAATTTTCCTACAACGAAATCATCGATTTCGCACCAACATACCCGGTGAAGAGTTTAAAATGTTCCTGTAGATTATTATAATTGCATACGTGTGATTTACGTAAATTAAGCTGAATTATGACGTCACTCACAAAGATACGTCAGGACACTTCCGTTATGCTGATTGTCAGAATGAGCAGCTGAACAAGAAGCCAAGAACAAGAAGTCGAGTCAAGCTTGTTTTTATTGTATGACTGGCACTTCTACATGGTGTCAGAAGTGGGATGAACTCATCGAATTATGTTTTGACATTTAGCAACCTGGGCCACGTACGTACAAGGCAGTTTTGGTTCTTGACGTTTAGTAGGACTTGCGCGGGTTTGCTCAATCCCATTTTGCGTGCTCTCACTTCGACATTTCTTCGACACTGACACACATACGTGGTTCCGTGGTCCAGACACTCGGACAGCATGGACTGCTTACGGAAGCCACTGCCCCTGTCTTTTGCAGGCAACGTTGCTGAGAACTGGCGTACATTTGAGGCCGAATTTGACATCTTTATAGAGGCTGCTTATGCTGACAAAGATGACCGTACACGAGCGTACATTTTGCTGAACTTGGCTGGAAAAGAGGCCATTGAGAAAGAAAAGACATTCACTTATGCTGCTGAAGTGAAGAACGACGATGGTGTAGTCACACAAGCTGCAGAAAAGCGCGAAAGCGTCGCTGTCCTGAAGACAAAATTTCGTGAGCTCTGCGATCCACTGACGAACATTATTATCGAGAGACACAATTTCAACACACGATTCCAACAAGCTGGAGAGCCAATGCAAAGCTTCATCACAGCATTGAAGATTTTGGCCGGCACCTGTGAATATGGGACGTTAAAAGACTCACTCATTCGAGACCGAATCGTCTGTGGAATTACGTCAGATGCTCTCCGAAAACAGCTTCTGAAGGAAAAGGCGCTAGATCTCCACAAAGCAATCCAGATCTGTCAGATCCACGAAGCTGCGGAGAAGCACACCGTCCAAGTATCAGAGGACCACGAAGTCAACGCCATCTCACAGAAGAAGAAGTTCAACGCTCCTCCCAACAAATCTTGTCACTATTGTGGTCGTTCGCATGTAGCAAAGAAAGAGGAGTGTCCAGCCTATGGCAAGAAATGCTCGTCATGCTCAAAGATGCACCACTTTGCAAAGGTCTGCAAATCAACACGACGGCGGTTAGCGAGCACCGTCGCTGCAATTGGTGGAGACAACTCTGATGAGGATGGAGAGCCAGCTGAAGACTGGGAGCTACACGCGCTCACCCAGGAGCCACGTCGCAATGAGATACACTGCACAGCAATAATCAATGGAGGCGATTTGAAACTAAAGGTCGATACTGGTGCCAAATGCAATGTTCTGCCACTCTACGAGCTCAAGAAGGTCCAAGCAAGAGAGACCATCAACAAAGCCAAAGCCATCAACCTCGTCGCATACGGGGGAGAGCGATTCTCGACACTAGGAAGTGTGGACCTTCTCTGCAAGATTGGCGACCACAAAGAAACGTTGACCTTTCATGTCATTGACAGGCAAGCCACACCCATCCTTGGTCTCAGTGACGCACTTCGACTCCGTCTCATTCAGCTAGACAAGACTGTCTATGCAGTAAATGAAGCGTCTGAAGACACCTCCAGAGAAAACACCTTGAAGGACTACCCAGAACTTTTTAATGACACACTTGGGACTTTGCCTCCAAAATACGTCATGCGCGTTGATCCTAGCGTCACACCAGTTGTCAAACCAGCAAGAAAAGTTCCTCAGGCCATGGAAAAGAAGGTCAAGATTGAGCTTGAGAACATGGTGAAACGAGGCGTCATAGTGCGAGAAACAGAACCGACAGAGTGGGTGTCACAGATGGTGGCAGCAAGAAAGAAAAATGGTGACGTCCGGATCTGTTTAGATCCAAGAAGTTTAAACACCGCTCTCCAACGCCCGCACTTCCCAATGCGCACCGCCGACGACGTAGCATCTAGAATCGGCAACGCGAAATGTTTCAGCACTTTGGATGCAAAGAACGGATTTTGGCAAATTCGGATGGACGAGGAGTCTTCCAGGCGAACTACTTTCAGCACACCGTTTGGGCGATACAGGTTCCTGCGCATGCCGTTTGGCATTAATACGGCAAGTGAGGTCTTCCAGGAAGCCATGGAGAGACTATTCGAGGGATATCCATGTGCCATCATCGTAGATGATATCCTCGTCTGGGGCTCCACCGACGAGGAGCATGATGCAAATCTCAAGAAGATTCTGGAGCGAGCACGGCAGATCGGGCTGAAGCTGAACCTCAGTAAATGCAAGTTCAGGATGAAAAGCGTCACTTTCGTCGGCCATAAGTTCACTGAGGATGGTCTGAAGCCAGATACGGAGAAAACAGACGCAATCCGGGCGATGCCTGCACCTGAGAACCAGGCAGCTCTTCAGAGGTTCCTTGGCATGACAAACTACCTAAACAAGTTCATTCAGAACTACAGTGAGAAAACAGCAGTTTTGCGAGAACTGCTGCGCAATGACATTGTTTGGAGCTGGACTGACGCTCACCAGCAAGCTTTCAACAGACTCAAAGATGACCTCATGAATCCTCCTGTCCTGAAGTTCTTTGACCCTGCGAAACCAGTCGTTTTATCTGTAGACTCATCCAAGAATGGACTGGGTGCCGCATGCCTGCAAGAGGATGCTCCAGTGGCCTACGCATCACGAGCTTTGTCTGACTGCGAGACAAGGTATGCGCAAATTGAAAAGGAGCTCCTGGCTGCTGTATTCGCCTGCAGGAAGTTTCATGACTTTGTCTATGGTCGGAAGGTGACCATAGAGACTGACCACAAGCCTTTGATCACAATCGTGAAGAAGTCACTGAACGCTGCCCCTGCTCGTCTACAACGCATGCTTTTACAGCTGCAACGCTACAACCTTGATTTCGTCTACAAAAAGGGCAAAGAGTTGTACCTTGCTGACACGCTGTCCAGAGCGTTTCCCAATGATCCAGTTGAAGAGGAGGAGTTTGACTGCGATGTCATGACAGTTCTCTCCATATCGCCGGCGAGAATGACTGAACTCCAGAAGGAGACTTTGGCTGACCCGACCATGCAGAAGCTTGCACAGCTCATCAAAGATGGATGGCCTGACCATGAGCGAGGCGTGCCGTCAGATGCGAAATGCTTCTTCCCTTTCAGAGATGAGTTGGTGATTGAGAATGACGTCGTCATGAAAGGACAGAGAGCGGTGGTTCCGAAAGCCTTGAGATCCACCTATATTGCCGCTCTCCACAAGGGCCACATGGGAGCAGAGTGCACCAGACTGCTTGCAAGCGACATCATGTTTTGGCCCAAGATGCGTCAAGACATTGAAGACGCAGTTTCTCAGTGCTCAGCCTGCAACAGCTGCAAGGCCCATCTGCAGAAACAGCCCCTCATGAATCACCCTGTCCCTGAACTCCCTTGGTCCAGCCTCGCAGCCGACATATTTGACTGGAATGGCAAGCAATACCTGGTTGTTGTCGATTCATACTCTGGCTGGTTTGAGATGGACATGATCACCAAGATGACTTCAAACATGGTGATCCTGAAGATGAAGCGGCACTTTGCGTCTCATGGCATCCCAGAAAAGCTGATGACAGACAATGGCACGCAATTCGCCAGTCGCGAGTTCAAACAGTTCGCACAGGAGTGGAACTTCGTGCACATCACCAGTAGCCCCCACTACCCCAGATCCAATGGCTTGGCAGAAAACGCCGTCAAGCAAGCCAAACAGCTGTTGGAAAAGAGCGAGAAGGACGGATCAGACGTGTACCTTGGTTTGCTGAATCTTCGCAACACGCCACGTGATGACATGGGCTCACCTTCGCAGCGCCTCAACTCGAGACGTATGCGAGCGACACTGCCCACTTCAACAAAACTTCTCCAACCCAAAGCCGTGAGCACACGCAAAGTCTCCAACCAGTTGAAGAAGTCCAGGCAGCAGCAGAAACAGTATCATGACAGATCAGCGAGAGATCTGCGTCCTTTGAAACAGGGTGAAGTCGTGCGGATCCAGACTGACAAAGGCTTCAAGAAACTTGCAGTAGTGAAGTCAGTACGCCACTCGCCAAGATCGTACGTCGTCACTGCAGATGGCGCTGACTACGTACGCAACAGACGTCACCTTCTCCCCGTCAAGGAGCCCAGACCACAGGTTCCGCAAGCCCTCAGCACGCTACCTCGTGACAATCTTGGAGGTCCAGGTAGTGTGCGACCCCCATTCCCTGCACCCTTTGAACAGCAGTCAGCCTCGTCGCCGCCTCCCGCTGCTGTCGTTACCCGCCCCTTGTCTGCCCCCACTCCTCTCACCCCTCCGCTTGCCAACGTGCCACGAAGCAGGTTCACCCCAATGCAGCTGTTCCCCTCCCCAGCACTTCCTGCTCCAACCTGTTCCATGCCTCGTCAAGCCAGTGCCACCAACAAGACACCAGGTCCAATCGCGCCCACAACACCGGGTCCTGTGCCGGCCACTACACCAGGTTCACCACCAGCCAGGCTTTCAGGTCCAGCACTGACCGCCTTGCAGCCCCAGCCCGTGGTGACCCGTGCCGGTAGAGTCGTGAAGCCCAACCCCAAATACTTTGACTGAATGATGTCGGGCCATCTACCAGTGCCTTGATGTGACATTTTGCTGTTTATTTTTGAATATTTTTTTTTCAGGAAGGAAAATGAACATGGAAAAGAAATCGAAACATTTGTTTGAATTTTTCTTTAGCTTGCATTATTTCTTTTGGTTCGAAGGAAGCATTTTGGACAGTAAATTATTTTCATTTAACTTGCTCCGTTTAGTTCTTTCAAAAAAAAAAAAAAAAAAAAAAAAAAAAAGAGAAGGAAGATGTAGATTATTATAATTGCATACGTGTGATTTACGTAAATTAAGCTGAATTATGACGTCACTCACAAAGATACGTCAGGACACTTCCGTTATGCTGATTGTCAGAATGAGCAGCTGAACAAGAAGCCAAGAACAAGAAGTCGAGTCAAGCTTGTTTTTATTGTATGACTGGCACTTCTACAGTTCCCCATGAAACACCTAAACCTCACACACACACACACACACACAAGATGGCGGCTACGGTCAAGCACTGAAACGGAAGGCAGCACTGAATTTTTGCAAAGTTCATGAAGATGACGAGATTGAGGAGAACAAGAGAGAGAACAGCCGAGTCATCAGCGCTCGAGACACTGATCCTGGGCACCGACAGCCGGCGAGCGGGCGACAAAGTCGGAAAATGTAAGAAAAGTACTACGAGCGACGAAGACGGTTTGGTTGCTCATGGCGTGGACCGCGCTACAATGCCCGGAACCTGAAATGGTAGCAGCGCTCTGCACACGAATTTCAAATTTAGAAAAAAATATTCAACAGCAGAATGAGGCCGCCCGGTCAAATGATCTTAGGAAGAAAAAAATGGTCAACAGCGTTGGAACCCAGAGTCCAACAGTATCGGTAAGCCTACATATGCTGAAGCTGCTGGTTCGGGAGCATCACCACCACGTATCCCTCAATCCAGTAGGCCTACAATAACACCCAGGAAAAATGCAATGAAAAAAGGCACCGAAACAACAAACAAAGCCAAAGAATCTGAAAAAAGAACATCGGAAGAAAAAATCGAACTGCAAACTGTAATGACGTCAAACAAAGCCCCGCTGAAAGACGCAATAGGCCCAGACCTAGATCTACGGAACAAGAGAACGCACATCGAAACCCTGACCCTGATCTCCCAGGTGTTTTGATCCTTCATGACTCGGTGACAAATAAAGTGAATAGCAGAAGACTGGGCCAGTCCTACGGATTCGATGCAGTGTCACACAAGGCGTCTACGATCAAGGATTTGCGACCGTCCTTCGGATCATCTCGACAATCTGCTGACAAAGCCTTTGACGCCGTTTTAGTTGACTGTGCCGTGAATGACTTGAAATCAAGATCTCCAATAGAAAGCAGCAAAGAATTCATAAAGTGTATCAAAGACATTTCAAAAGAACAACCTAGAATGAAAATCATCATCAGCAAAATTGCACCATCTAAAGACTCCCAGCTTAACATCAAGGGGGACCTCTTCAACGCCTTGCTGGCATCAGAACTGATTGAAGACAACATCTCATTCATCAGCCACACTAACCTTCACGTCAACACCTGGCACTTCCGGGACGACCTCCATCCTACTTACAGAGGGGCTAGTGTTCTCGCCAAGAACATCGGGAGACACATCAGGAGCCTGTTCTGGACAACACCGAAAAAAGTGGCCCGACGTTACCGTTTCCAGCAACGCGGCCCCTCCCAGTACCAGCCGTTCCTGGAAGACCCACGCTACGATCCTCGCCCCTGGAGGAACATGTTTAGCGCATTGTATGGCTGGTGATGGAAACACTTTGCAGAAATTCAGTGCTCGAAGTTCTGACTGTAGACTAATATCTATTTATTCACCACTTGTGCCAGTTAGTATTGCTGACATACTAACTCAACATCGATCCCAGATTTATTTATTGTCAGTTTCTCCATTTAACACACACACACACACACACACACACACACACACACACACACACACACACACACACGTATGCTGACTTTTCCTGTTCAAATTACTCAAATTGTAGTTGTTTTGCTAGATTCATGTTGACGGACAAAGTTTTCAAGGTATTCCAGTGGAACTGTCGATCCATCGCCACCAGTCATGATCAGTTAATTCAACATCTTGCTGAAGAAAAATACAGTGTACTAGCCTTGCAGTCACTAAATGTGCGAAATAACAAGTTGCCAAAACAAATAATTATTACTATCCTCCAATCATCCAAAAAGTGGATGCATCGGATAAAATCAATGTTGCCATTTACGTTAATGAAGGCGAGAAATACACTCCATGTGTCAGTCCTGTTCCACCAGATAATCCGGGTTCATATTCATGTGCAGTTAAAGTTCAAGTAAACCCTAACATAATGTTAACTGTTGTATCTGTTTATCTACCACAAGGACCTAACGATATTGATACTGAATGGTTACGTTCCTTGCAGCCAATAAAAATAATTTTTGATAACTGGCGATTTCAACGCTCATTCGCCGTTTTGGGAAAAAGACTGCCAGTCAATATCAAGCAATCGTTTTCTTGAGAATATAGTTGATTCATCACTTTATCTTTTCAGTGACGGTAGAATAACACGCATTCCCGATAATCCAAAGCATCAACCAAGTGCAATTGACCTGACCTTAATAACTCTAGAGCTAGCGCCCTTATGTGATTGGAATACTCTCGATGATACATTGAACAGCGACCACATACCTGTAATAACTAAATTTGAAACCCTAAGTCCTCAACCAACGGATATGACTCAGGAAAAAATACCAAAATATAACTATAAGTTTGCAAACTGGAATAAATTTACACATTTATTAGGGGCATTTTACGTAGACTCCAATGATTTGAATACCCAAGATGTTGATAAAATATATGATGGATTCACAATGCGTTACTGTCTGCAGCCAACCAGTCAATTCCAAAGATCAAACCTGTGAACTCAGAAAAGCATACGGGTAATGTGTGGTGGAACAAGACTTGTGAAGAGGCCAAAAAAGAGAAGAATATAAAACTGAGAGAGTACTTACGATTTAAAGGGCCTGGGATCGCTGGAAAACTCCTTGAGAAGAAAAAGCAAAAAACAGTTTTAATAGAATAATAGCACAAGTTAAACGAAAATACTGGTCTTCCTTTTGTAAAAATGAGATTTCAAACCACAAAGATTTACAGAAGGTATGGGAAAAATTAAAAACGACGAAGAATGGAATTCGTTTACCTCAATGCCCCATTAAACTTGACATTTCAAATTTTCCATCAAATTATGAAAAAGCAGAAGCGTTTGTTTCTTTATTTGCTAAAAACAGTTGTATGGAGAGTTTATCAACACAAAGCGCATTACATAGGGAGCAAGAGGGGGGAAAAAGCTATCTATAGCAAACTAGACCGTATTCATAACCACTATCTAAACGCCCCCACAACACTTCAAGAAGTTAAGGAATGTCTGTCTAACCTACGTAACAAGAAAACATCGGTAGGTCTGGATGGCATTTCCATGAAATGTTGTGCCACCTGCCACCTAATGTTACACATTTACTTCATTTTTGTATTGAAAAATATTGGAATGATGGCAAAATACCTTTAGTATGGAAACAGTCTGTTATCGTTTCAATTCATAAACATGGGAAGCCTCGCTCAAATATTAATAGTTATTGTCCAATAGCTTTAACATCACACACATGTAAACTAATGGAAAGAATCATATTAAAAAGATTAGTTTATCATTGCAATAAGCATCAGATTATACCTATTAATCAAGCCGGATTTCAAAGTGGTAGATCAACAATAGAACACTTAGTCAAACTGACCACACATGTCAAACAATTCGCGCGACGAAAGAATATCCTTGCAACCTTTTTCGATATAAGAAAAGCATACGAGCCAGTATGGCATAAAAGACTCTTGTATAAACTGAAAACTATTGGAATAAGTGGTAACACGTACAATTTTGTAGAATC
>CM065738.1:56917156-57047156 GCA_033310375.1 Conus canariensis | reverse complement strand
ATATTCCGAACATTGGGATTGGAAGACGTTCGAAGTGAAATAACTTTCATTAGACCCGTGACAAACAGTTGCGTGGCAGAATGTGTTGTGAGTGTTTGTTTTAAGCCAAACCGACTATGATCATGACTTAAGATATACCGCTGCATTTCTCAAAAATATTCCGTCATGTATGGTTTTTATTCAACAGCGGAGATGACCCCACTGATTTGCCATCTGTTAAGCGTGATGGAAAAACACTTGAATACGCACACATGGTAAACATTCTTGGTGTATATTTCACTTCCAAGCTTACATGGGATTTCCATATTAATTATCTCTTTAAACAAATCAAGAAAGAGATTAAATGTTCTTAAGACGTTGAGCAAACAAAGCTGGTGTCCGGATGTAAAGACGTTGAAGCACTTAGCTATATTACTAAACCGCTTTAAGCTATCATAATATGCTCAAGAGGCTTTCTTTACTGTGCACAAACATTTGTCACAAACATTGCAAACTGTCGATAATAAAGCCTTTAAATTATGCCTGGAGCCCCAGTGCAAGAATCTACTGTTGGAACTTACAGAGAAATCGATGTTTTACCATTACATTAAATTAGGAAACTCACAGTCGCAAAACATGTTATGAAATATTCGACCATGGAAGGTGTAAATGAAAAAGAAATGTATGTATATAAATCCAGAATCCCATTATCCAAAGAGCGCAAAAATGATATCCTCATTATCTACCCTTGGTTCTTATATACTGCAGTTTGTTTAAGAAAACTGACGTGAACATTGAATCATTAGCAAATACGTCTTTTATACATAATTATACCATTCCAAACTGAGAAGGAAACAGAGCGAAGTTCGATCTTGATCACACTGATGCGAAAAATGCTGATCAGCCATTACATCTTATCATATTCAACAAAGATGCAGTTGGAAAACAAGTATTCCAATCATCTTAAAGTGTTTACAGACGGCTCAGCAGCAACAACAACAACAAAATAAAATAAAGAGGCTGGGGCTGCTTTTGTTATTCCATCACTGAAAAAAACGAAATAATGTTTCCCTGGAAAATCTAAATTCTTATTCGTTGCTGAAACGATAGCTAGGCAAGTGGCCTCGACATATCTGATTTACCATAGTCAATCGTTCTGCGTAGATTTAATACCAGTATTACAATCCATAAAAGTTTTGCTATTCGGATTCAGATCATTTTATTTTAAAGGGCATTTGTACTTTTAATTCATGATATCTTGATATGCAAAGGAGCTGACTTAACTTTCTTTTGGATTCCTTCACACTGTAGAATCTTGTATGATGAACTCGCTGACAGATGTGCGAAAAAAAGGTGCTAGAACTGAAATGTGTTCACATCAGCGTATCCTTCTCTTTCCATCAAATGTTAACAGATAAAAGGTTTGGGACTGTTGTAGAAATAGTCCGAAAAAAAAATTGATTCTGGATCAGCTTTTCAGCATTGAGTGTGTCAAAAGCATCCAAGATCTGCAAATTCGTTTCATGACTCAATACAGAAACCTTGTTCCAACGTTTTATGGACTGAATCCAGAGGCTGTCAGAGCGGTGCTCCGCCAAACTGTACATGTGGCGAAACAAACTTACTGTTGTTTATTTATGCTTTTTTTTTTAATTCATTGCGCTCAAAATGCTTTCTTTATTTTCTATTCATTATTAGAAAGGTGGTCAGTTCTTTTCGCTTCAGATTTGATGTACAGGGTACTCTGGAAAAAAAAAAAAAAAAAAAAAAAAAACACGACAGAAACGTGAGCGCATGTAGAAAGAATTATACTCGAAAGATAACGAATGAATTCTCTGTGGTTATTCCACGAAGCATAAAATTAAATGCATAATAATACAATATTTAGTATGAACGTTCTGTATGTAGAAATGATGTGATGTGCTATCCTATGATCACATGAAGAATCTGTTTAACGTCCAACCTGCACACACAGGACATGTGGCACATTTAGTTAAACTTTAGATAGGGGAGGTGTGGCCGAGATGAGGGGGGGGAGGGGGGTTATAAGGGAATTTAAAATTGGTACCTATAGGTGTACACACACACACACACACACATCACCAGATGAGGTCCCTGGGCCCATTCGCTCTTCCGGTCTCCAGTAGGCCTACGAGTCAACCCCTGACCGCCCCTCGGAAATGTTCTCGTTTTAGGTCTGTGTTTTCTTGTTCAATGGCTGCCTTGGCACGTTATTGTTTATTTATTTGGTTTGTTGTTTGTTTGTATAATCTTGCTTTGATGCATACGTTGTATCATTTAGTACTAGCTTCGTAGAATACGGACGGCAGGCATGAAAAATGGCTAACTAAGCCAAAACTTTTACCGTTGCAGAATAAAGAAACATTGTCATTGTCTCTCTCGTGAAGGGGATTATGGAGGGGGGGGGGGGGCGAGGGGGGGGGGTGTCTAGAACCTAGAAAACTTCTCTCTGGGTCCGGCCTTGTCCGTCTGGAAGAATGACGCATCAAGCGAGTCCGTTACAGGCCAACTATATAATCCACAGAACTCCATCATTGGTCCGAGAGACATAGAGACGCAGATATCAGACACAGCTGCAGCGTGTGTTTTTGTGATTATAGTGTCCGCCCGGCATGGCAGAAATCAATAGACACTGAAGGAATTCATAATAATGCCATTCAATTACGAGAAGATATGAAAATCGATGTTCAGTCTCAGAAATGGATACGAGGTACAGTTGTATGGACTCTTATGTTATGGAGTCGGAGGGCTTCCAACATTAAATAAAAAAAACAAAAAACAAAAAAAAACACGATTGACGTTTTCGCTACTCATCTGTGTTGTCGTTCTGGTGGTATCGGTGTAGTGTTCTTCTTTCATCGAATCTTCGCCATCGTCCAGTTGAAGGTTTGGTCATTGCATTGTGTGGACTGTCGTGAGCTTATAGGGTTGGGGAGGAGTGAAGGTAGGCTACGTGGTGTGGAGAGGGTATAGTGCAAAGAAAGATATGTGTGGTGTGTGTGTGTGTTGTGTGTGTGTGTGTGTGTGTGTGTGTGTGTGTGAGAGAGAGAGAGAGAGAGAGAGAGAGAGAGAGAGAGAGAGAGAGAGTGTGTATGTGTGTGTGTGTGTGTGTGTGTGTGTGTGTGTGTGTGTGTGTGTGTGTGTGTTGTGGTTGCCTGGACGATCAGCTTCAATCAGTGGGGATGGGTAGGGAGGGGGATTGAGGTGGCTGTGGCTTGGAGGGAAGAGGGGAGGAACAGTGGATGGCTGTGTGTGTGTGTGTGTGTGTGTGTGTGTGTGTGTGTGTGTGTGTGTGTGTGTGTGTGTGTGTGTGTGTGTTGTTTGTGTGTGTGTGTGTGTGTGTGTGTGTTGTGTGTGTACACACATACAAACATACATATATACATACATACATGCATACATGTGTGTGTGTGTGTGTGTGTGTGTGTGTGTGTTGTGTGTGTGTGTGTGTGTGTGTGTGTGTGTACACACATACAAACATACATATATACATACAACATGCATACATGTGTGTGTGTGTGTGTGTGTGTGTGTGTGTGTGTGTGTGTGTGTGTGTGTGTGTGTGTTGTAGTCGGTCCTGTCCCCCCCCCCCCCCCCCTCCCTTCTCGTTGCCTTACTCCCTCTCCCCCATATCCCCGATTTCTCCATTCTGCACGAATGGTTCTATTCAAGCTGTTGTTATTTCTGCCGAATTTTGCGGTGTGTGTGTGTATGTGTGTGTGTGTGTGTGTGTGTGTGTGTGTGTGTGTGTGTGTGTGTGTGTGTGTGTGTGTGTGTGTGTGCGTGCGTGCGTGCGTGTGATCATGGTATTAGTGATGGACACTCTTCGAGCTTTTATAATGTTAAACACTTGACAGGCATTCTTCATTATCATCATCCATGGTCGCCATTTTACCTGACCAGGCTTTTTCGTTTGCTCAAACAGATGTGACTTTCACTATTGACATTCTGTTCTTCATAACATCAGTGATCGAATTCGCTCGCTTACCAGTCAGTTTCAACCGCGTGACAGCTGGCGCGTGTAGGCTTATGTCAAGTTCTGATATCAATAATCCTATATTGCCCGTTTTTAGCACTTCATCTTATAGGATGAGGCACAACTGCTTCAGTAGGCTATTGCTTTTTACCTTATGTAGAGCTCTCATGAATCAAGTAGCCCAAATTTATAGCCCCCCTCCCCCCCCCCCCTTTTTTTTTTGTTGTTGTTGTTGTTGTTTGTTTTTGTTTTAACTGCTCATAGAATGAGGCAGAAATAACAGCCTGGGTCGCCATTATCCTAGGCCAGAGAACAGTTTCAATGAATCAAGAATCACAACTCGCCTAAATGCGCCCCCCCCCCCCCCCCCCCCAGTTCGTCAGACTTTTCACGGAGAGAGAGAGAGAGAGGGGGGGGGGGGGAGAGCGCGACGGGGGGGGGGGGGGGGGGGGGGGAAGAGAGAGAGAGAGAGAGAGCCGTCGTGGCGAAGTGGTTCGCGTCGCGGACTCTCGGCTGGGAGGTCGTGGGTTCGATTCCCATCAGAGCCATGTGGGATTTTCCAGTCCCCGACCGGCTCCTACCCAGAGTTGAGTTTGCTACGGCTCAGGAGGGAAGACTGTGACCATACAGTCGAGTTTCATCCACTCAATGGATGCGTCTCTGTGTGTGTTGCTCATATTTCCTAACACTGCAGGTGTCTGTATCTCTCGGGCCTGGTTAACGCCGGGATATATTATGAAAGGAAGCGTAGAGTACAGCCCTGTCACGCAGTCTCAGACCGGAATGGAAATTCGTAGCATCATCTTCATCATCCCCATTCTCATCGATGAGCATTTTATAAAATGAACAAACAAACAACAACCTCATTTATGGCCCTTCATGCCCTACTCTCATGGTGACCTCAGTTTCGATGTCCTCTCCACGTCTATGGCTTTGATTTGATTCCTTCAGGGTCACTGGTATCGGCAAGTTCATGTAGGCTGGGGGAGGGGGGGGGGGCTGTCGTTGGACGGACGTGGTGGCGCCCTCCGGAGGAAGAGCTCACTTACGCCGGCTCCGCGACTTGGCAATAATTGTCGTCAGTTGGGGGCTTAGTATGTGGTGTCCTGCGTATGTTGGATCAGAATAGGCCCCACTGAACACCACCGAAGTGACTCGGCAGCAGTGCTCTGTCTCCTCCGGTGGGTTGCCTCTTGACGACTTGACATTGACTGCTTCCTATGGATTGCCGGGGCCGGGGCTGTGGCTGTGGACGAGGGTCGGAATGAACGGTGTGGGTGCAATGCCCCTGAGGTGGCACAGAAGATGGGGGGGGGGGGGGGGGGGGGGGGGGGGGGGGGGGGGGGGGGGGGGGGGGGGAGAGAGAGAGAGAGAGAGAGAGAGAGAGAGAGAGAGAGAGAGAGAGAGCGGCTCGATCAATCCACACGTCAATCAGATCCTGCCTGCAGCAATGTAAATGGGATCTCTGCACATAATTATCACTCCAACAGTTGTGGACAGCTGGTTCTCTGATCTGGCGTGGGTGGTTAGGTGTAGGTGGGTGGTGGGGTGTGTGTGTGTGTGTTGTGTGTGTGTGTGTGTGTGTGTGTGTGTGTGTGTGTGTGTGTGTGTGCGGCGCGCGCGCGCGCGCGCCCGTGCATGTGTGTGTGTGTGTGTGTGCGTGTGCGCGCGCGCATGCGCTCAATACCGAGCGGTACATACGCAAGGACATATAATGAAATTGCACTTTCGGGCACTGTCTGGCTCGTTCTATCTCTTCATTAGCAGTAGACCCCGAAGTCATTCAAGGAAACCAAAATTGCATATTGTGTAATTGCGGACGCTGATCCGTTCATCTCCACAAGCATTTGCATGTGAAAGCAAAATCGTTTCTGGTTCTTATTCTTTTCGGCTTATTTTCCCTTTCCTTTCCTTTTCCATTATTCGTCCATTCATTCAGTCAGTCATTCATTTTGGTCGTGCTTTGTGAACCTACAGTTCCAGGTATTCCTTCATATCTCTTGGCTCATACCAGTCGAAAGCAGCCCCCCCCCCCCACCCCCACCCCACCCCAATTGAGTTTCAGTTTCATCAAAGTGGTGTCACTGCGTGTGGGCCAGTCCATACACGCTACACCACCTCTGTTAACTTCCGAGACCACACTGCGCACAGTTGAATTCATGACGAAGGTGAGAGAATTTTACGTATGGAGGGTCTCGTGGCTACAACTTAGCAGATGTGTGACTCGCGCATTAACCCAACGTGCTGATAGACAGGTCTACCTAACATTGTCTGTGCCTCTATTATCATTGTATGTGTATCAACCATCACCACGCCCACGCCTCAAAAGTCTATTTTCCTCCAGTGTGGTGCTCTCACGATTCAGAGAGATGGACAGTGGGAAACGCCTACAACTGACAGGGCATCCTTCTTGACAAGGGTTAAACCGTAGTTCTGAAGGAATTCTCAGACCGGTTGAGGAAGACGAAGATGGGGGTGGAGTGGGGTGAGGTTTTGAAAGGTGGAAGGGTACTATGATGAGGGCTATAAATAGAAGTGGGAGGACGTGATTTTTGCGGGAACTGATTCGGGAGAACATGGACCAGGGGGAAACAAACGCATGCAGGCACATAGATCCTGGAGAACATGGACCAGGGGGAAACAAACACATTAGGCACATAGATCCGGAGAACATGGACCAGGGGGAAACATACACATGTAGGCACATAGATCCTGGAGAACATGGACCAGGGGAAACAAACACATATAAGCACATAGATCCGGAGAACATGGACCAGGGGGAAACAAACACATGTAGGCACATAGATCCGGAGAACATGGACCAGGGGGAAACAAACACATGCAGGCACATAGATCCGGGAGAACATGGACCAGGGGGAAACAACACATGCAGGCACATAGATCCTGGAGAACATGGACCAGGGGAAACAAACACATGTAGACACATAGATCCAGGAGAACATGGACCAGGGGGAAACAAACACATGTAGGACACATAGATCTGAAAGAACATGGACCAGGGGGAAACATACACAAGCAGCACATAGATACGGAGAACATGGACCAGGGGAAACAAACACATATAGGCACATAGATCCAGGAGAACATGGACCAGGGGGAAACAAACAGCATGAGACACATAGATCCGGAGAACATGGACCAGGGGGAAACAAACGCAATGCAGGCACATAGATCCGGAGAACATGGACCAGGGGGAAACAAACGCATGCAGGCACATAGATCCAGGAGAACATGGACCAGGGGAAACAAACACATGTAGGCACATAGATCCTGGAGAACATGGACCAGGGGGAAACAAACACATGTAGCACATAGATCCGGGAGAACATGGACCAGGGGGAAACAAACACATGTGGGCACATAGATCCAGGAGAACATGGACCAGGGGGAAACAAACACATGTAGGCACATAGATCCAGGAGAACATGGACCAGGGGGAAACGAACACATGCAGGCACATAGATCCAGGAGAACATGGACCAGGGGAAACAAACACATGCAGGCACATAGATCCAGGAGAACATGGACCAGGGGGAAACGAACACATGCAGGCACATAGATCCGGGAGAACATGGACCAGGGGAAACAAACACATGCAGGCACATAGATCCAGGAGAACATGGACCAGGGGGAAACAAACACATGTAGACACATAGATCCAGGAGAACATGGACCAGGGGAAACAAACACATGTAGGCACATAGATCCAGGAGAACATGGACCAGGGGGAAACAAACACATGTAGACACATAGATCCGGAGAACATGGACCAGGGGGAAACAAACACATGTAACACATAGATCTGAAAGAACATGGACCAGCGGGAAACATACACAAGCAGGCACATAGATACGGGAGAACATGGACCAGGGGGAAACAAACACATATAGGCACATAGATCCAGGAGAACATGGACCAGGGGGAAACAAACACATGCAGACACATAGATCCTGGAGAACATGGACCAGGGGAAACAAACCATGCAGGCACATAGATCCGGAGAACATGGACCAGGGGGAAACATAACACATGCAGCACATAGATCCAGGAGAACATGGACCAGGGGGAAACAAACACATGTAGGCACATAGATCCTGGAGAACATGGACCAGGGGGAAACAAACACATGTAGGCACATAGATCCAGGAGAACATGGACCAGGGGGAAACGAAACACATGCAGGCACATAGATCCAGGAGAACATGGACCAGGGGGAAACAAACACATGCAGGCACATAGATCCAGGAGAACATGGACCAGGGGGAAACGAACACATGCAGGCACATAGATCCGGAGAACATGGACCAGGGGGAAACAAACACATGCAGGCACATAGATCCTGGAGAACATGGACCAGGGGGAAACAAACGCATGCAGGCACATAGATCCGGGAGAACATGGACCATGGGGAAACAAACGCATGCAGGCACATAGATCCGGGAGAACATGGACCAGGGGGAAACAAACACATGCAGGCACATAGATCCGGGAGAACATGGACCAGGGGAAACAAACACATGCAGGCACATAGATCCGGGAGAACATGGACCAGGGGGAAACAAAACATGCAGGCACATAGATCCGGGAGAACATGGACCAGGGGAAACGAATACATGCAGGCACATAGATCCGGGAGAACATAGACCCTGGAAAACACAGACTCTGGAGCAGGGGCGACCATCCTCAACCAGGCGGGTCCCCGAGTGGTGGATACAGGGGGAATGCTGAATCCGCGTCTCCGTGCAGAATGAGTTAGAACAGCCTAAATAACATATCGTTTCAGGCATGCATATAGTTCCAATGAATCAAGAATAATCATTTACGTTTAAAAAAAAAAAAAAAAAAACACAACCACAGCACACACACACACACACACACACACACACACACACGCACGCACGCTCAACACACACACACATACACAACACACACACCACGCACGCACAACACACACAACACACACACACACACACACACACACACACACACATGACTTTGTCACAGCACTGCCAATGGTTACTTTTCTTAACCATCCTTTTAGTTAGGGACGATACGTAAGGGGGAGGGTGGGGATCAAGTAGATTTTTTTTCTTTAATCAACTTGTCCCCAAGAAAACTGAAAATTGCCTGGGAGTTTCTAGACCTGATTTATGCCCTTAACACGAACAAAGCTGGGGATGAAAAATCGCACAATTAATTGAACCTGTAGACTGCGGCTGGCCACGATCGTGGCTCTACTTACATATGGTGTTGACCCGTTAAAATGACTGTGATGAGAATCAAACCCACGACTCCCAGACTGCAACGATGACCCGCTGCAACCACACTGCTAAACTGGGAAGAGTAGGAACACAGACCCCAGAAAACAGAGACAAACATTCCACATCCATTTTGCGCCCAATTTGAGGTGATCAGTGATTGTTGTTGTTTTGTTCTTCGTTTTCATTGTCCTGAATGTTGTTTGTCTTGCCTGAAGAAGGTCAAAGAGGTCGAAACGCGTCGTGTTTTGTCTTGTAATGTGTGTGTGTGTGTGTTTTTTTTAATTTTCATTTGGCGGAACAGTAATTTTTTTCTTTAAGTTTATTTTGTCTCAGAAAATGAGAGCCCGGGAGGGGGGGGGGGGGGGGGGGGGGGAGGGAAGGAAGAACTGAAAGGAGAGAACTGATCTAGGACAACACAGATTTTGGGGGGGGGGGGGGGGGGGGGGGGGGGGGGGGGGGGGGACACAGATCGGACAGCACAGACCAGTTTCAAAGTGTGGCGACTGCAGGCGGGAACTGAAACAAATTTTCAAGAAGAATTATCAGGAGTCCGCCGAACAACAGGGACAAACAAATCACAAGACAAAGCACGACGCGTTTCGACACTTAGGTCTTCTTCAGGTAAGATCGTTTTTCATTGTCCTGAATGTTGTTTGTCTGGCCTGAACAAGACCTAAGAGGTCAAAATGCATCGTGTTTTGTCTTGTAATGTGTTTGTCCTTGTTCTTTGGTGGACTCACAATTTTTTTTTTAATTTTTAAAAAAATTTAACAGAGACCAGTATGTCTTTTGGTCATCAAGGTATGGACGAGGTTGCGCGCGGATGGGTTGCTGAAAGAAGCTAGGTGTCGTTCTCGCAACACTCCACGCAGACGCCTACATCCAGATCCATACTCTCAATTAATCACGTCCTGTGAGAAACGAGTTAAAAGAACAGGTCAATCGACCACTGACGTTGGTACTGCTCGCCATCTTGCCTTGTCCCCTTTCCTCTCCATCCCTGATGGCGTAGCTAGCTGTGGCTGCACACCAAAAATTAGTGCGCAAAAAAAGCCTTGCTTAGGAGTCGAGTATTTATAGACTGGTGCACTTAAGATTGTTTTGAGAATTTTCATAGTGTATCAAGGTACAAGCTATAGGTGGTTCCAAGCAGACAGATTAAAAAAAACAAACAAACCCCAAAGGAATGGGACTATTTGGGCGCTTTAAGTTGACGCCATGATAGGATCACCGGTGAGTACAAAGGCCTGAAATGTGACGTCAACTAAGGGAAAGGCCCATGTATTTGAAGATTGTGATTTCATCGGAGAAAATCCCCTATAAGAAGGAAAATATTTGGTGGCGAGTTGTATGTTCTTTTGAGCAATTATCAGTTTAACATTAAATGCAGGCTCAAATTAATGGCAGGCCTGAAAACGCTGACATGGATTATACTAGTTTGTGTATTAGTGCAGAATCTTAGTTGTGGTGTGTGACCTGTGCAAAGTGTAACCTTGCATTTCCTGCTTTCTGTAAACAAGCACACTTCCTGTTCGTATCATCTAGCGTATCACACACACACATCTGAACAAACACGGACGGGACGCACAAAGGCTTACTGGAAATTGCTGGTCTTTACCACTACTACTCTGTATAGATCGCCGTTCCTCCCCCCCCCCCCCCCCCCAACCCCCCCCCCACTTCCTTGCTATACCCTGCGGCAAGTCATCCAGTGGACAGCACAGAGAGAGAGAGAGTGACTGATGGCCTATCTGAGGGATATGTTGTTACATCATGATACAGGCCTCCTGTAGTTAAAGGGCTTGATCAGCATCACTGAACTAAACATGACACTCGGTGATATTGATCTATTGCTGAGAACACCTGGCTCTTCGATCAATGGAGAGAGAGAGAAGAGAGAGACAGAGTGTGTGTGTATGTGTGCATGTGTACGAGTGTGTGTAAGTGTGTTTGTGTATATGTGTGTGTAGAGGAGGCTGAAGTGAGCAATGAAGTCCTGCTTGCCGACTCATGAACAAGTTTGTGAACACACACACATACACACACAGATGCACACGTGCACACACACATATCCATGCACACACAAACACGTACACACAAACACACACACGCGCGCGCACACATACACACACACACATGCACACACACCAACAAAACAGGAAACTACAGCAAGCCGGCAATACAATCTCCTCAACAAAATGCTAACCCCACCTTAACATGCACAATGCTAAATATCACATAGAATCAACAGAACGGGCAAGCCATAAGAACGCCTACCTAATCAAAATAAACTAAAATACAATAAAAACAGAAAATGTTCAAAAGCGCAATGCCTATAACTATAAAACAAAAATTAGCATAAAATTAGTATAGGCAGACAAAAGTCAGACAGTCCATTGTTTCGATGTCGCCAACAGAAATAAATTTGATGAACGTTACCCATAATCCCTACCACTGGCCGAAATGGTCCTTGAGCCACTCGCCGCCCACTTCACTGGCCCTGACTAGGACAAGTGTGCTCCACACAGAGCGCTCACACTAGTCACAGACCACAGCTCAAAGAAAACGCTTTCATACATCTGTGTAGCTCTGAATAGTTCAGTTGGTTGAGCGCCAGACTCGTAATCCAAGGGTTGCGGGTTTGAATCTCCGCCAGGCCATTTCGGTACTTGGGGATTTTTCCCTCAGAGTTAATATTGGTTCTGACTCCATTTCCCATACAGTCCTTCGAATGAGACTCTAAACCGAGGTTCCGTGTGGGAATGCACGCATAACATCTTGCACACACGTAAAATCCCATCACCAACTTTGGGAAGAGAAGGCCAGTTTGGCCGTTAGTATGGATGACACGTTACACACAGCATGCACCTTCCCCGAAGATGGAGTATGGCTGCCTTAATGGCAGGATAAAAAAACGGTCATACACACAAAGCTCCACTCCCTTTGTTGGACAGATGGGCTTAGTACTTGCCTGTCTATACAGGGAGTGTCGGCAGGAGTATCAGCCTGCGTACACAGGACAAGAAGAAGATACACCTGTGTGAAGTGTAAAAGCAGGTGTCATCTTTCATTCCCCTGTACGTGGTCTCTCTAGGCTGCAGCAGGTCTTTTCAGACAGAAATACACTCTTTGACTAGAGCTTTTCGGTGATGTCATTACAAGGGTAAAACTAGTGCGGGGGAAATGTTGTGTTATATTTAGTCTTCTGATAAGAGCTTTTCAGTGATGTCACTTCAAGGGTACAAAAGGGCGGGGAGGGGGGGGGGGGGGAATGTTGTGTAATATTCAGCCTGCCTCTCTGCTTCTCTCTCCCCTTCTGATAGAGCTTTTCAGTGATGTCACTTCAAGGGTAAAAATGGTGGGGTGGAAATGTGTTATATTTAGTCTTCTGATAAGAGCTTTTCAGTGATGTCACTTCAAGGGTAAAAATGGTGGGGTGGAAATGTGTTATATTTAGTCTTCTGATAAGAGCTTTTCAGTGATGTCACTTCAAGGGTAAAAATGGTGGGGTGGAAATGTGTTATATTTAGTCTTCTGATAAGAGCTTTTCAGTGATGTCACTTCAAGGGTACAAATGGCAGGGGGGGGGGGGGGGGGGGGATGTTGTGTAATATTCAGCCTGCCTCTTACTTCTCTCTCCACTTCCGATAGTGTTTTTCAGTGATGTCACTACAAGAGTACAAAATGCTTGGGGGGGAGGGGGGGGGGGGGGAGATGTTGTGTGTAATATTCAGCCATCTCACTTCTCTCTCCCTGCTGATTCAACTCAAGCCTACCAACACCACTTCTTAACATCAGATTTTCTCATTTGTACGGTGGTTGTGGGATTTTATCAAGTACCACCACTGTGGACTGAACATTTCAGTCATTTTCTGTGATGAGTATGAGAGTTTTTATCTTCCCCTTGTTCCAATTTCATTATTTGCCTCCCCCCCCCCCCCCCCCCTCCCCCCCCCTGTCACACACACACACACACACACACACAGAGTTGAATTTTCGTATTTCCTTTTCAGCACCAATCATTTTGCATTCACAACAACAACAACAAAGAGCAGGCAATGAAAAATATTTGAATCAATTTATTCCATCCAAAGACAGACACCCTCTGTAATAAATGCCAGAGAGCAAGTCCCTCTTAAACTCCTTCTTCATGCCAGGTGAGCCAATCTGAAACAGTTCTGGACGATTCGAAGCCAACTCAACACCACTTCCATACACGTTGATTCAATATTACAAGACAAGTCTGTCCCTCACTGGACTCTTCGTGGCACCATATAAATGTCCTCTCTCTGATATGGTGACACATTGAGGATCTCAAAATTAGTCCTCAGCCGATGATTAGTTCCACTGAAAATGCACAGACTGGGTTGTCGTTTCATAACAGTTCATAGGAGCATTTTTCTTTTAAAGATCTCCATTCTCTCACACTGCCAATACAATGTTCTTCTTGAAAATGAAAGCATTCTACTTTGCTTTTTTAACAGTACAAGTATGATGAAAACGAAAGACGTTCTATCCACAAATTATACTGAACAATGTTCAGGAAAAACAACAACACACACACAAGAAACAACCGATTACCATACAAATAGGGAAGAAAATACAAAGGTGTGAGTGTGTGTGTGTGTGTGTGTGTGTGTGTGAGTGTGTGTGTGTGTGTATGTGTGTGTGTGTGTGTGTGCATGCGTGTGCGCGTGTGTGTGAATGTAAATGTGTGTGTGTGCGCACGCGTGCGTGCATGTGTTGTGTGTGTTGCGTTGTGTTGTGGAACACCTGTTGCAACAAATTTCAGCATGAGAAATGTCAGCAGTTGACTTTAAAAAAAACCACACACACACACACACAAAAAAAACCATGAAGCCACAGTACTTTTTTCTTCCTCCATACTTTATCCCTTTCAGTGTTTGAAAAAAAAAGGTTTGGTTCACATGGAAAGTTTCTTTCCTCTATGAAAAAAAAATTCAGGACCAAAATGCTTGTTGCAGAAATAATTTCATTTGTGGAACAAGTAAATGTGCTGAGAGAAGACCAGTTCCTTTAAGCACATGCATGCATGCGCGTACACACTCGCACACACACAAACACACATGCATGCACACTCGCATGAGCATGTGCCATCTCTCTCTCTCTCTCTCTCTCACACACACACAGTACACACACACACACACACACAGAGTCACACAGAGTCACACACGCACTCACACACACACACACACACACACACACACACACACACAACACTGTCTACCAAGATGGCGTGACTGTGGAGGAGCAGGAAACAGAATGCCCTTTCTGACAGCTGTTTGCACCGTGGGAATTCCATACAAAGGTCAGAGTTCACTGGGCTGAACTATCAGCTTTCATCATGGGGCAAATCCTGTGGCCGAACAAAACTAGACCAGACATGCTTTACTGGTGGTCCACTGCTGACAGTTTTAGATTATTCTAATCTGTCTTTCCCTGGGTAGTTAGGTGGCCTGTTATCAGTGTGTGTGTGTGTGTACACTTTGCCAACTTTTCATATGGGAACATCCGTTTGATGTATCAGTGAAATGTTATCTTTTCATACTGACCATTCCTATTTCTGATTGACTGTGTTCTTCTGCTGATCTGGATATTACATAGTTTTTCTACCAATGAAAATCAGTTGAATCTAATTTAATCTATGGAGATTCATAGGTATGCTAACATACTGCTGCCATCCTTCTGTACATGTGTGTGTACGCACATGTATATTGTGTATTTATGTAGGTCTTCGCAATATCTGCTCATACTTCCAATTTCTTTTCAATCTTGTTCACATTAATGTATGCATATGTACATAAAAAAATGGTTTGTTATTTCGTAAACAGACAAAACCATGAAAAACATATTTTCATTTCCTTTGGTATGATGATGAATATGCAATGATTCTAACTAAGAAGAGACACATTCTTGTAAGAATTTTAAAACCAAGATTTATTAAGAAAGAAAGCAGCAGGATTCAGAATCTCGATCCATACAATATGAAATAATCTGGCGCTCCAAAATGACCAACAAACGAACATCTGGACAATGTACTATCACACTGATGATGTGGAGAGATCTGCTGACGGTTAAATTCACACCTCCTCTTATCAGTTGAACAACCTGTATATAACCAGCGAGGGATTAGTTTTAAGAAAAGAAATCCTACGACTCATACTCTACTCAAATAAAATCATCAATGAAAGATTCCAGAAAAATGCAAAGCAAGGAGCTCAAAGCAGAATCGCTGATTCTTCTTCTTCTGCGTATGCAGGCTAATACTCCTGAGGACACTCCCTGTATAGACAGGCTGGTATTAATCCCAAGGAATTGCTGATAATTCATGACAGAGATGAACAGGCTTCCTTTCACCTATCGCCTCTCCCGGAGTCTTGAAGACTGTTGGGGTGGCACAGAAGACTTCGCCACCTTAACTTAATAAAAAAAGAAAGAAGTACAGCTGGGAATGCAAAGCAGTATACGCTGAGCAAAAAAAATGTGGAGGGACAGTCAGGACGGGCGTGTTCATGGCTGCTGCTCCACATATGTTCTCCTCCACTTGTGTACTACCTGAAGTGGACCACACTACAGCCTACAGGCTCAATGGTCTGACACCTGTCACTGCTCTTAAATCAACAGCTGACAGGCAAATCCGACTCCTCACAAATGTTCTCTGGATCTCCGATTCCACCTGCACATCTCCTATGGGTTGTCCGTTTCTGTACACAGGTAAAAAAAACCTTTCAACTGTAATTCAGGATGATACCTTTTCACTTCTCTCTGTGACTGTGAGCACTGTAAAAACAAAAATTGTTGTTGTTGTTTGTTTGTTTGTTGTTGCTGCTTAAACCTTGAATTGAATTGAGTGTGTGTGTGTGTGTGTGTGTGTGTGTGTGTGTGTGTGTGTGTGTGTGTGTGTGTGTGTGTGCATGCATGCATGCACACCTGTGGTGTGTGTGTGTGTGTGTGTGTGTGTGTGTGTGCATGCACACCTGTGGGGTATGTGTGTGCGTGTGTGTGTGTGTGTGTGTGTGTGTGTGTGAGTGCACTGATGTCCACTATTCTGTTTGAAACTTACTAAAAAAAAAAAAAAGTTTTCTTTTTGCAAACTTCTTCAATCCACAGATAACAGCAGGATGCTAAATATGTGTTAAACCTCCAAAAACCCTTTTAAAACACCATGACACCAAATGTGGACAATTTTGTTGCTCTCATTTTAAACTATTCACTCCCAATTTACCATGAACACAACGAGTTTCCATAGTCACAGAAATTTAAAAAAAAAAGGAAATAGAGCTGGACTGAACATGCACCGTAGTCCTACGCAGCAACATGACAAGGCAGGCACTCAGCTGGAACCCACTGCGAAAAAGAAGGGCGGGGCGACCTCGACAGACATGCCGTCAGGCAGTGCATGCCTTCTGAAGTGAAGGCCCCCAGCACAATAAATGATTTGGGCCCTGCTGAAAAGGTGTGCCGAGAAACCAAGTCCACTGTAGGACAGTTGCTCCAGCCCTGTGTATGTATGTTCTTCAGGGAATTTGAAGGATAAAGTCACAGCCCTGTGTATGTTCTTCAGGGAATTTGAAGGATAAAGTCACAGCCCTGTGTATGCTCTTCAGGGAATTTGAAGGATAAAGTCACAGCCCTGTGTATGTTCTTCAGGAATTTGAAGGATTAAGTCGCCCTGTGTATGTTCTTCAGGGATTTAAAGGATTAAGTCGAAGCCCTGTGTATGTTCTTCAGGGAATTTGAAGGATTAAGTCAAAGCCCTGTGTATGTTCTTCAGGGAATTTGAAGGATTAAGTCGCCCTGTGTATGTTCTTCAGGGAATTTGAAGGATTAAGTCAAAGCCCTGTGTATGTTTTTCAGGGAATTTGAAGGATTCAGTAAGTCACAATTATTGAGGCTTACAAGAAAAAGCTTTATGGCTTTTTTTTTTTGACCTGCCCTCACCAAGTAAATTAAGATAAACAACCAATAATGATTTTAAAGCGACGGTTAAGTTGTGTTTTCATTATTTCCTGACCAACAGAGTCTAATAATATAATCTTCAATGCTGCAATTTATTTTAGGGTAAGAAACAGTAGATCAAATTAAAAGCAACATAAGACAATGACGTACAAAATGAAAAGTAGCATCTATACATATACAAAAAAGAGAACTTAACTGAGCGGGCATTGATCAGCTAGGAAGCAGACACAGAAACTGTTTCAACCTGAACAGAATCAATGCCAACCAATTTCTCAGCTTCTCATGGGTGGAATGTTCCCAGCGCATCCAAAAGTGGGTACATACATGCACTAAAGCAAGTATACCAGTATCACTGCCAGAAATACTCCTTTTGAGTAGCTCTGGATGCTGAACTTTCAACTTAACTCTCTTTAGTTCCTTCCCTTGAATTTCGATCACGGTGATCGACGGTTTACTTCCCAGAATTATGGTATTTAAAACTTTTTGGTTATCTGAAGCAATTATCGCCTAAAAAAAAACCGAAATAGACACATTCATTACAAAAATATTATTATCTTAGAAATTATGCCCCGAATGTTACGAAAAATACATGCAAAATGCAAAAATCTCAAAAACTGTTGAGAGTTAAAAGGATTACTCCAAACCCGCAAATCAAAAACCCTTGCTACTGCTAGTTAATGGTTGGGGAAAGAAATAAAAACAATATAACAAAAGATGGGGCAACAATACACGGTGACTATGAGCGGGCACAGAAGCAAGATGGCAGAATTTCTGCGTAAAAGAAACACCCACCAACAGCCCTGAGACTTCAGACTACAACCAGATATATCCAGAAATATCACCCCCCCACTTCTTCTCTTCAGTACCCCTCTTCCCTCCAATCCCCCCCACCCCCAGCCCCCTCCTCCCCCAAGCCCCGAGACAACAATTCATGATCAATACTGTAGTCTTGGGATACAATGAGAAGGTCTTGTTTCCGTAAGAACAACAGTGGAGTAAATCTTATCCAAACGCAATCTTCCCAGAACACCCCACATACACGAACACATGACAATTGAAACTGTGTTCTATTTTAAACAAAAACAACATCAAACAGTCACAGAATAATTATCACACTTCTCATTTTGCTTGTCACACATTATTCATTTTCAAACTTCCAAACTTATTGTAACAATTCTGACATACATATCAACACACTCTCATGGCAGCATGAATTTTCCATGATTTTATTTGTTGTCAGATCAGTTGTACTAATTCTGAGCGACCATGCACAAACCTCCATGCAGATTTAGGTCAACATCTTCCTCTTCATACAACAGATGCTTGACTCCTTGCTTGTGTGACTCCACACTCAGAACACCCTACCTCACACAACGTGATGTGTAAAATGTTACCATTTTGACACATGTATGTACCAACGCACTGCCGCATACACTTTAGTAATATTTTCATCATGACATACTGCATCACACAATTTGATGTGTAAAATGTCCTCATTTTGACACATTTGATTCACCGTTCCAAACACATCATCATACAATTTGATGTGTAAAATGTCCTCATTTTGACACATTTGATTCACCGTTCCAAACACATCATCACACAATTTGATGTGTAAAATGTCCTCATTTTGACACATTTGATTCACCGTTCAAACACATCTCATCATACTCTTTCTTACTGACACTTTTGATCCTATCCCACTCAACTCTTCCACAGGTCTGCAAGACACTCACCGAGACGAACACTGCATAGAACTGTATCTTTTTAAACATGAAAATGAAAACAAAGAAAAAAACAAAAAAAGTCTGTCATGTAAAATGTTCTCATTTTGACACAACAACATGACCGTTTATTGAAACCCCCCCCCCCCCCCCCTCCCTTCCAATGCCCAGGCTCAGCTGTATAATATGTCATATAAAGGTCCTCTCTCTGACATGACAATCATCAACTGACCCACCGACCGACCGATTGACCCACACACTGCACACTGTACCTAACAACACACTCAATCTTAACCAACCACTGGAGAGGAGACAAAAATTAAAAAAAAAAAAAAAAGAAAAAAAAGAATTCCCACATTTGATCACAGACGTTAGCTTGAATTGGCATCGAAACAAGTAACCGTCCCTCGTGCTGACTTGTCGGCGTGCACAAACTGACGACGATCGCCACGGAAACAAGTAACTGTCCTCCTGCTGACTTGATCCGTGGCCATCACAGGATGATGTATATATTATACACTCAGAACACAACACAATGTGGAAGGGGTGTGCCGTCGCCGTGCCCGACTGTGACTACGGAACTCCTACGTTCCCAGTGTTAAGCAGGTAACTGTCCTCATGTTCACCGGCTCAGCACCAGGTAACGTCACAAAAAAAAAAAAAAAAACTAAATGCAATTCCACTGAAGTAAGAAGTAAACAGTCGTTTGATTTCACTAGTTCTGCACCAGATGGTGGTGAAAAAAAAAAAAAGTCTGTCCATTTGGTGGAGCAAGTAACTGTCTTCATGTTCACTTGCCCTAAGCACCAGGAACCAGACGCCCACCCCCAGAAAATGCATGCTGCAGGAGCAAACAATTAACTGTCTTCATGTTCACTTGCTGTGCTCCTGACGACGAGGAAACCCCCCCCCCCTCCCCCCCCTCCTTCCTGCAAGAACGGATGGGATGGTGTTAACGAGTAAGTGTCCTCACGTTCACTGGTCCACCAGCCACTTAACAATAATGCCATACATGTGGTTCAAGAAAAAAGGAAACCAGCACGCTTCACACAATACTGAAAACAAAAACAAAAACCAGAAAAAACATGAACACACTGACAAAACTCTCTGCTGATGAGCCGCAAGTAACTGTCCTCATGTCCACTTGGGCAACAGGCAAGATGAAAAAAGAAAAAAAACAAAAATGACTTAAAACTGGAACACAAGCAAACAAAGACAAACAAATGAAAAAAAAAAAAAAAAAACCCAACCAACAAAATCCTCCAACAAAAAAAAATAGATCTGTCCCCCAGCAGTGTAATGAAGGAGGGAGGGTGGGTGGAGTATGAGGGGGTGGGTGAAAGGTCAAGTGGTGTAACAAGTAACAGTCCACCTGTTGACTTGGGAACCTTTTCCATCACAATAAAATCAAATCAGAAAAGTTGGGCTGACAAGAGCAGGATGAATGTAAGCTGGACTGCAAATGACTTTTGTTCTGGCTGTCTAAGTGGGAATAAACATAGCCGAGTATTTCAGTCAAAATGATTTTTAAATAATTATGATGTAACTTTCCCCCACAACCCACAATGAATGAGAGACACAATTCAAGGGAAAAAAAAAAAAAAAAGCGAAAAAAAAAAAAAAAGAAAAAGATATCCCGACACCCAAGTAAAACAAGAAAGTCATCATGAAGGACACTGACCACTGACTGACTGGATAAGGCATGCATTGAGACCGACCAATGTAAATTTGCAGTGTTATGTATACAAAGGTGGGTGCTTGTAGTCTAAAATTATACATTTGATTGATACATGTATACATTTCAACAACAAAAAAAGAAAGAAAAAAAAGGAAGAAAATAGAAAAAGAAGGCGGTGGCTCTAGCAGAAAACACTTGGAAGAGGAACCGCAGAGACAGACTGCGACTAGTGACAGCTGCCACACTGACCCTCACTTGGAAGAGGAACCGCAGAGACAGACTGCGACTAGTGACAGCTGCCACACTGACCCTCATTGGAAGAGGAACCGCAAGACAGACTGCGACTAGTACAGCTGCCACATGACCCTCACATGGAAGAGAACCGTTAGAGACATGACTGCGACTAGTGACAGCTGCCACTCTGACCCTCACTTGGAAGAGGAACCGCAGAGACAGGACTGCGACTAGGACAGCTGCCAACATGACCCTCACTTGAAGAGGAACGCAGAACAGACTGCGACTAGTGACAGCTGCCACACTGACCCTCACTTGGAAGAGGAACCGCAGAGACAGACTGCGACTAGTGACAGCTGCCACACTGACCCTCATTCACCAAGTTCCCAACACTATGCCCAAAAACAACCATGGAAAACATGTACTTCTTTTTATGCCTTTCTGAAAAAAAAAACAATGGAAAACAGTTAATCCGTTGATGATCAACACCTTCAAAACTGTCGCTCCCCCCCCTCCCCTCATCCCCTTCCCCCACCTTCCCTATACTGCAGCTTCCTCCTCTTCTGCCCCCCCCTTCCCCCCCCCCCCCCCCCAAATGTGGTCTGCTGCATGCTGAACCGACTGAGACCTTTGACTCAACAGTGCAATTTTGCTCTCATTTATGGGGACAAAATTCTACAACTTCCTTCCTCATCACAACTTTTTTTGTTGTTTTTTTTTAAAAAAATACAAACAGGATTAACTCACTTTGGGCCTGAATACTGGAAAGGGGTAAACACACACACACACACACAAAAAAACCATGCTGAGAATGTTAAGACATGCTCAGGCACTAACGCATAATTAAGCTGTTCTACGCTCATCATTTTCATAGATTATAATCAACTTTTCATCATGCAAGGCTCTTCTTCTCTCGACGTTAGGTCTGAACATCAAGTGTGTCTGCACACACTGAGCACAAAGCGTGCCAGTCCTCTGAGGAGAAAGGCTGTTTTGATTAATCAAGAAATCAAACAAACAAAAAAAGAAAAAACCCACCGTAGTGTGAGTGAGTCTGAGTGAGTGAGAGAGCAAGCAAGCAAGAGAGAGAGTGTAACTGTATGCGAGCAAGAGAGAGAGAATAATTCTCTGTGTGTGTGTGTGTGTGTGGGGGGGGGGGGGGGGGGGGGGGGGGGGGGGGGGGGGGGGGGGTGAGTGTGTTGTGAACGTGTAAGTGTGCATGTGTTATGTATATAATATGTCTCTAACAAGAAAAACACTTTACATCTGTGTTAGACATTTAAGCAAGTTCCAGTCAATTTGTTAGTCACATAAAACGGTCAGGCTAAGAGAGAAAGCATAAAGCCAAACTCTAACAGCATCCCTTTCCCAAGTTCAAATTACCAATCTGGTTATACACAAACAAGGCAAAGCAAAATAACTCAAAACCAATGACAGAACATGACTTACAAAAAAAATAAAAATAATAATAAAAATAAATAAATAAAAACAACCAGGGAAACAAACAAGAAGAAGAGATTTAAGCACAATACACATACTCCCCCCCCCCCCCATTAAAAATTTTTTTTTTGTACATGCATGCTATGTGAGTCACTTTTCTCTGATGGACTCTTGTGCTAAATTCACTCAGAAACCATCTGTGGCCCAGCTGCTCAATGACAAATGGAAAGCATCCTAACATTCAGCAGGGGGGGTGGGGGGGGGGGGGGGGGGAGGAAAAACAAAAATCAACTTCCCCATTTTTGCAGTTTGGCTGAAAACAACACTATAACCAAATGTAGACCTTAGTATCATCTTTGGAAAACAATGACTGATTGGAACCAATAATCCATTATTAATTATAGAGTCATGAAACAAACTTTCAAAAGGAAACATACACGTACAAGCTCTCTCCTCCCCATTTGCACACAGGAGTAGTCACTGTCATCAGTCCAGTGGGCGTAAACAAACAAAGAATGGGAGGGCCCAACAACTTCATTGAAATTCCACTCTAAGTAAAAGAATAACAAACAAAAAAAATAATCTTTGACAACTTTTCAAGCAACTTGCAATTTTATTAAAATCCCATAAACTGAACATTCTGAGCACAAGGACTCCAATGTGACTTCATTTGAACTATTTCATCTCCACCAGCCCCCTTTCTCCCCCCCCCCCCCCCCCCCCCACCAGATTAGCATAATTTTCGATGAAAATCAAATGCCAACTGGTCAGGAGACAATGAAACAGTTCTTTTGCTGCCTCATTTCCATGCAGCTTCTTCCAGTTCCAGCCTCTCCAGGAACACAATCGTAGCAGGAGCGTCTTGTTGCTGCCTCAGCAACAGAATGGTAAAATACCTCCATAGCTTTACCCAGTTTTCTCCAGCTTTTCTAAGCCAACACCACTGCAAAGATGGCTGACCTGTCTGTTCATCCCTTTTCACTCCCCGCTGCCTGGTGACTACAAGCATGGTCAACTGATTCCACTTTTCCAAAGAACAAAATGACCCCATCACCAATGAAAACAAAAAAAAAATTTTTTTTTTTTCATCGACCTGCTCTCTTCATGGCCGTAACAAAAAGAAAAGCTGACACTTAATCAATAATCCCTTTCTATCGTTCAGAAGAAACAAAAGTATTTCAATTCAAAAAAGTATATGCTCTTCATATCATGATACAAAAAACCCACAAACATGAAAAACCAAAAATAAACCGCAAAAGTTAGAATGATACACAGAAAAGAAAACAAATCCGCTGTTATAGCTTTGGAACCTCTGTCTCCCTGGACATCAAACACTCTGCAGGTTCAACCAATCAAACGTTCATCGCTGGAGGGCACGGGAATGAATTTCCAACATTCTCAGCGCACGGACATTTCAAACAGAAACCCTAGACAGACTGATTACCGCCACCTGTTGCAAAAATATGTATTACATAAATAAAACTCCATGATGAACTAACACACAGCCACGCCCCCTTCCAACCCTGTTACTCACTGTGTTAGTAAGCAGAAGAGAGGGGCAGAAAGACCTAACCCTATGTACACAGAGCAGCTACAGGCTGCGTGGTGGACAGAGCCAAACACAGATCACCAAGGCCTGGGTCAAGCACTGGTTGTGGTGGGGGTGGAGACGTTGATCAGACCTTCAGCAGACTGCAGGGGTGGGGTGGGGGGTGGGGGTGGGTGGGGAAGCGGGTCATCCACGCTGTTCTGTCTTTCACCCTGGTGATGTGTGGAAAACGATCAAAATCACTTAGTTTCTGCAGAAGTCACTCCTCCTCCTCCTCCTCCTGCTGCATCCGGTATTTCCCATGGCGAGGCTTGTCTGTTATTCCGCCCTTGAACAAACAGGACATGAGATCATCCACTGCATTCCAGTATTTTCTCTTGATGCAATATACTATGTACAGTGACTTGTTCAGAACAGTACTTTTCTTTCTTCCTTTTCTGTTTTCATTCTTTGTAAGTTTTGTCGAATTATTGAAGAACCTGATATGCTGTACACAAAACATGACACCTTCTTGTAAAAAATCTAACGTACTTTGTTTACGTTCAACTTCACAGAACATCAGAAGCAATGTATCCTACTCTTAACTTTCAAAAAGTTCCAATTGTGTGCAAATCCAAAATGAAGCTTAACAGAAAAATTTGAAGCCATCAGATAATGAACAAAACAAACCACACAAACATAACTGAACAGCCTGATGTCAACAATATTCTTCTAGGCTTTGGGACAAAGATTTACCAAGGCACTTGGATGCAAAAACTTACCCAAAGACAAAGATATATTGACATTTTTCAAACAAAAAGACATCAATATTCTGTTACATTTTAGAGCCCAGCAGATCACTTAGACTTGAAGAAAACATGTAGAAACATAAGACGCAACTACTTAAAGAAACCTGTGCGTGTGTGTGACTCCCTGTGAGGTATGGTAAGGTGTCACTGTCAGGAAAAAGAAAAGAGACGTAAGTTCTGTGAAAGTAGTGTAAGTGTGTTCATATGCATTCCTATCACAGTATCATGTATACATTATATACATAGTAGCAGACCAAAATATCATGGAAAATCAAAACATTTCCAGATTTTATGTAAAACGAAAAAATGAACAGTACTTACGTTCTGTGTTTTTCACTGTTGATTTAAAAGAAAAGCAGTTATTCATGATTCACACAATATCTTTGCAACAATTTTGATGTGTTTGTTTTGTCTTTCTCCCCTATGGCTGCCTAAGCGATGAAAGAAAAAAAAAAAAGCAGGCTGAAAAATAAATCTGTAATATATACAGACACACAAAAAGGTCAAGCCCATCATGATTAACTATCCATGATATTATTATTACATGCTGTGACTCACCAGAAATTACAATAATAATGGTAATGATTGTTTATGGCGTTTAATCATACATTTATAAGCCCTAAACACTTACAAATACAGAAAAAAAAACAAAAAAAACATAAATAAAACCAATAAGAATATAAATATTGCAATAAGTATCACGTACCTACAAACAAGAGTGCATATTTACACACACACACACACGATCTTACACACCTGTCCGAGTCTCACAACAACGCACACAACAGCATGCGCACGCACACACACACACACACACACACACACACACACACACACACACACACACACACACACACACCATACACACGCATACAAAAAATCGCAGAATTAATTTGATGGTGAAGCGAAGGGTGAGAGAGAACTGCTATTGACAGGTCAAGAGGGTTATTTTAAGGATGCCTTGAAGGAAGACAGTCTGAAATACACAAAGACACTGGGAGTTTATTCCAAAAAACCAGACCCTGAAAAGAAAAAGAGCCTTCACCACAGGTTTTATTTCGAAATCGAGGGATTTTGAGCAGAGTGTTGTTGGTAGAACTCAACTGCCTAGAAGGAACATGAAGGAGATCAGAAAGGAAGGAAGGAGCTAAGCCATTCAAAGATTTAAAACAGAGTAAGGACAGTTTGTAGTCTTCGTTTTTCAACGGCAGCCAGTGAAAGAGAAAGAAGTAAGGGAGTGACATGAGAAGATCTTTCATTCATCTAAAACAATAACCCTGAATCCGACTAACTTTTAGACACCACTTTTGATTTGGAAATAAATATAAACAGATGAATGATCAATGAACATCGTATCTGGATCACAATCACTGAATCAAGTATAATCCATCAAACATGGTTGCCCATGCATGGAAAACCAAGACAACAATAACATACCTCTAGAACATTACTACTTTGGCTTATGATTGAACTGAAGCAACGTTTGTTCATCTGCATTCAAAAATGTGTGAGAATGTTGAGTAAATGTGTGTGTGTGTGTGTGTGTGTGTGTGTGTATGTGTGTGTGTGTGTGTGTGTGTGTGTGTGTATGCCACTGTACATAAGAAAGGGTTGGAAGCTGGAGCAGAGGAAAATAGAAGTTCAGAGTGCAAGTGTGTGTGTATGAATCAATCATACTAAAATCCACGTTGTAAGTTCATGAAATCCTTAATCATATGCTACAAGTACCTGCTGTAAGTCACTCCAAACATTATGCTTATCACCATGACCAGAGTTTTTCTCTTTCAGCGCACAATAAATTCAAACCATGTATTCATGATTCCCACCCTTTCCAAGGAAAAACATCAAAGGAACGATTCTCACCTAAAGGAGGAGGCCGCATGAAGGTTCACACCATTCACGTTGCCCACTGGCGCCGACAGATAGCCATCCTCACCACGGCCGTGATGCGTAATCACAAACTTGAAGAACTCGTACACCGACCACGAGATGGCTGTCGACGGCATCTGGTACACCACCCGTGCCTGGAGACCTCGGAAAAAGCCCCGCATGCCGCGGAACTCGTAGATAGTCCTGAAGGCCGAAGCCATGCCGTTGATGTAGGTGAGGTTGGTGCGAGCGCAGGTTTCCTGCGTGTTCAGAAGAGTCTTGCACACGTCGAGGGGCATGGTGATACTGGCTGCCACCGCCCCAGCCATGGCCCCCGAAAGCATGTGGGTGCCGGGGTTGTAGGCGCGGTCTTTGTTCAGCAGGTCCTGCATGATCTCATAGGTGACGAACTGCGTGCTCTGGAAGGGCACATTCATTACCAGCTGCGTGGAGTAGCTGCGGTAGAAGGCCCACATGCCCTCCTTCCTCACCACGTTGTGCATGCACTGTACACACGTCCTGTGCTGGCTGCCGTACACTTGCATGCGTTGCTTCACCACTGAACCACAAAGCCCCATGGAGCACCACATTCAACCAGACACAGCCGCAGTGAAGAATGGTGAACCATGAAGACGAGACAGACATGGAAGAACCAGCCGCACACGGTGACGGTGTTGACCCAATCCGCACAACAATGACAGGATGCATCAAGACACAGCCCAATCCACGCAGGGAGACGGTATTGACCAAAGCCGCGTCAAGGTGAAAGGGCAGGGGTTGGAGGGTAGTAAAAAAAAGCAGCCCGGTCCATTGAAGGGAGAGAAGGTTGAAAATGAACACACACATCCAGCAGAGCGACATGCATCCAGTGCACAGTTTGTGAGTTACAATGTTGATGTCCAGTATATGATTGGTGAGGGAAAGCATGTACAGTTCAAAACATGTTGGTTCAGTTCAAAGCATGTTGGTACATCCAGTTCCGCCCATGTTGTTGGCCCATCAAGTCAGTGAGCGTTGTCCACATCCATGTTCACGGTGTACAAAAATGACAGGAGCACATCCGTCAACGAAGGTCAGATCAGCAGCCAGCGGTTCAGCCAATGTGGGACAGAAAACACAACGCACTCCATGAATAAACTGAAACACCACTTCACTCAACAATCATGACATCACCTACCTACCTACCTCATTAACCATCATCTAAACATGATCATGGGATTCTTAACAAATAAAAACATATGCTCAGGCATGCCTACCCCAAAATTTGCTTTCAGGGACAATACAGACAGAAATCAGGGACAAATCCGTAAAATCAATGACAGAATTCTTTTTTGAAGACACAACTTCGCTTCACAGTCGTTTTCTTCTTCTTTTCACTCCTTTCTGACCCATCCGAAGAGTCAGAATCTGACTCTGTGTTGACATCATGTCTCCTCTTCGATGCCATGTTCTGACTTGAAAGTGGAAGCGAGGTTTTTTTTTCGCACACATGCGTATTACATCTACTCACTCTAGCAGGCGATATTCTTGGCTCAGTTCTGTGCAGCATGATAAGAACGGCTTTCTAACTCCCGATTTTTTTTCCGGGACGCCCAATTTTTTTTTCTCCAGGATGGGTATTTCAAATCCGGGATTTCCAGGACAGTGGCTTCTAAAATCAACTTTCCAGGACAAATCCCGGATGGTCAGGGATGATAGGCATGCCTGTATGCTGCATCCTACAAAAGTTTGGATGCAGCACACAGAATACTTTTTTGTCCAAATTTCCACTGACACTCCAAGGTGTGGCTTATAAAACAAGTGTTCCTCATGAAGCAACACCAGATTCTCACAAGTTTGAAACAGTTTTCTTGGCAAGGATACAAAGCATAACTTTTTTTTTTTTTTTTAACTCGCAGGACATAAGTTCAGCGGCAACTTTATTCAAATATGATCTCCGCAAGCTCCACAAAGAAACGAACGTTCTCTCCCCATCGTTGTCTGTCAGTGATCAAGTCACACTTGAGCCTCAGCCATTCAGATTTCACACTGCTGGAGAAAAAAAAAAGAGCCCAGACTAGCGAGACTGTACACTACTGAACAAGAATCAAAACTATAGACAGTTTACACTGTTCAGGAACAGCTACAGCTAGTGAAAAGTTATATTGCTGAAAGATAGAGAGCCAAAGGTAGAGAACATTGACATCAGCATGAAAAAAAAAGCCGAAACTAGGTCATAATTTACACCTCTGAAAAGAGTCAAAGCTAATGATCATTCACAACGCTAAAAAAGAGCTGATGCTGGTGAGAATTAAACATTCAATGATGAAAACAAGCTCCGTGGTGCATTCCATGTCACGTACCACTCACAGTGAGACCTATTCTTTCAGAGTGTTGGGACTTGCATGATGTGAGACATCAACATTTTACAGCAGACTTCATGAAAACCTTGTTCAGAGATGTTCCACCCGAGGTGATCTTTGAATTTTTAAAAGAGATTAACATTTTCATCTGATCTGGGATTTTACAGTGGAAAGATTTTTAACAACATTTCAGCTGTGTTTTTCTAGAAGATGTATTTTAAAGGGTTATGTGAATGAATGACTTGTGAGCTGACTTCAACATGGTGACAGCCCTGATATGGCCCTTAGCGGCCGGCTGGGCTTTAAGCAACATTACCTTACTAAGAAAACATAGTCTGTGACAATTTACTTTGCTGAAAAAAAAAAGCCATTCTAACTTCAACTTCCATTGCCTATTGCTACTTTTAAGACATCTGTTGCTGTTTGCAGGAAAACAAAGTTTATTAGCACTGAGCTTTTCATGTGAAGGGAAAAAGTACAGTCCCCCTAACAGCTGTATGTTCATAATAAATAAGACTAAAACATTAATAAAATCATCACACATGTGACCATGCATCATCATGTATGCTCTTTTTCCTGAATACATAGTATCTCCCCCCCCCCCCCCTCCCCCTTTCTACCTCTACAAGGCCTACAGCCTGATCAATAAATATGTCAGTATCACTGTCAGTGACAAGTGTATGCATGTATAGTGACAAGTGTTTCTACGAATGCATGTGTGTGTGTGTGTGTGTGTGTGTGTGTGTGTGTGTGTGTGTGTGTGTGTGTGTGTGTGTGCGCGCGCGCGTGCGTGCGTGCGTGTTGTGCATGCGCGTGTGCGTGTGTGTGTGTGCTGTGTGTGTGTGTATGTGTGTGTGTGCGTGCGTGTATGTGTTGTGTGTGTGTGCGTGCGTGTATGCATATGTGTGTGTGTGTGTGTGTGTGTGTGGTGTGTTTGTTGTGTTGTGTTGTGTAACACTGTTGTGTTGTGTTGTGTTGTGTGTGTGTGTGTGTGTGTGTGTGTGTGTGTGTGTGTGTGTGTGTGTGTGTGTGTGTGTGTTGTGTGTACTTCACATGCATGTGCTTGCACATGTGTACATGTATGAACGAATCCGTGACTCAGACAGCAGCATTGCTGCATAATGCATCTCTAAAGGTTTGGATCTGAAGCATGCAGAGACTGAGACAGGACTAGCAGTGCAGATAAATGAAGGGTGGATATCTTATAATAAACACAATATGAAAAAAAGGTATATAAAGAAGGAAAGGAAGCTTGAGAACAGACAAATTGGAGGACCAAGAATGAGAAGCAAGAAAAATGCCAACTTTGAGAGAGAGAGAGAAAAAAGAAAGACACACATAGAGAGAGAGAGAGAGAGAGAGAGAGAGAGAGAGAGAGAGAGAGAGAGAGAGAGAGAGGGAGAGAGAGAGAGAATACATATAGAGGTTCACAGACAGACACTAAGGCAGAGTTGAAAAGGTCTCATCATTGAAGAAGAACTATGTCTTTCTTACCGTCAGCCGGATTCATGACAGCATCATGCAACAGAGTCGCTGCACACCCGCTATACCTGAAACACACACACACAATCAATGAATTATGCAACATTCTTAACAAAATTTCATATCAAGGGCTCTCGTCCACACAGGTGGGCAAGGTGGCTGGTTTAAAAGCGAAATAAATGATTAGAAATTTACAGAGACAAACAATCAACAATATCTGAAAGAAAAAAAGAAACTGAATAACATATAATTTCACAACTGTAGCGTATTCCTTTCTTTACCAGATACCTATTTTCTTAAAGTAAAAATCATCACTGGTTGCAATAATAGAAATATCATGCAGGTAAAACTGGACATCATTAATAATTCTATTCTACAAATGTAGCTGAACAATGCATAATCCATTTTTAATGTTTAGAATCAAGTAATTTACAATTGTCCTTTAACAGTGGGTTTGAACAACTGAACAGGTGGGGACATTCATCACAAATTAACTTAGTATTATAATACATTAAAGAAAGTCTCTGTCCCTTGCAATTCCTGACAGTTGTTGATTCCGAACTGATATCAATTAGTGATTGCTTATGATGACTTAGTCACTTGAACACACTCACACACAAACACATCCATGCACACACAAACACAGTCATGCACAGCAACACACAAACACAGACATGCACAGCAACACACAAACACAGACATGCACAGCAACACACAAACACAGACATGCACAGCAACACACAAACACAGACATGCACAGCAACACACAAACACAGACATGCACACACAAACACAGACATGCACAGCAACACACAAACACAGACATGCACACACAAACACAGACATGCACAGCAACACACAAACACACACAAATCCTTTTGTTTTGAATTCCCACATGTAATATAAAAACAAACAAAAGGAGAGACAGTTGGGGGGGGGGGGGGGGGGTGGTGGTGAGAAGAAAGACACACAGAGAGAGGAAGTCAGAGAGACAAAGAGTGACAGAGACAGACAGACACAAAGAGAAAATGGAAGTAACAGAAGAACAGACAGACTCACAGAGAGCGAGACACAAAGCGACTGACGGACATGACATAGGGAGAACAATAAAATGTCCTTGATTGAAGGACTGTTTACAAAGTTAGAATTAGCAATAAATATTGCCGCACCGACACATTACAAATATGGATGCCAAGTTTTACATCATGGAGAATCATGCCTTTGCAGAAGCTGTACACAAGGTTTATATGATTTCAGTCCTGGACAATTCAGTCTGAACATTTCCTGGGAAAACAACAGTCACCACAACCCCACCCCACCCTCCACACCCCTTTTATTTCACACATAATCTTTTTTTGTTTTCCAAATGAATACTGGAGAGAGAGAGAGAGAGAGAGAGAGAGAGAGAGAGAGAGAGAGAGAGAGAGAGAGAGAGAGAGAGAGAGAGAAGTATGTCTGTGCTCATGTTTATTCACTTTAGTTGATAACACTTTACTAACAGTGGAACATGAATTTGAATGAATAATGTTAAGCATAATCTGCAGTGTTTTTATTCACTTTGTTATTAGCTCCTCAATTCTTATCCATATCTGTCTCTTTCTCTGTATGTTTATGTGCATGAATCAGTCAGAGTGCACTCTGCGTGTGTGTGTGTGTGTGTGTGTGTGTGTGTGTGTGTGTGTGTGTGTGTGTGTGTGTGTGTGTGTGTGTGCGGGTGCGTGCGCATGCGTATGTGTGTTCATATTTTCAGTGCGTTTTCTGGCATTCATATAGTGTAACCCCCTAAATATTGTCAGTGTCCCCTGAAAATTTGGAAACCAGTTTTGCACACACAGTACTGACCCTTTAATTCCTTGGAAATAAATCATCACTGAATATTCCCTTCCAGTCTGTTTTTTTAACATTCTCAAAAACTCCCTATTTTTTCTTTTATTATGAATGCCTTAGTTACCTGTCCCGCTCAGACCTCATGAAATCAAAACAGGTTTCCATCGACACTTTCCACAAGCTTTCTTTATGAACAACAAACTGCCAGTTTTGAAAAGTCTCTTTTGAGTGAGTGAATTTCATATTCATTCCACTGATGATCTGATTTGGATTACTGGGGAGACCTTATTATTAGGCAGAACAAGAAACATCCATTGAGAGCAACAACTCCAAACCAGACGGACGGCACGGCGTCCTCTCCCTTACCATTGGCCAGGTGATTGCCCTGCTGCCCGTTGCTGAGTTTCTTCTTCACTTCCTCATAGCAGGCAAAGTACATGGCGTGGGCCGGACCTGCCCCCGTCACCATGGCGCTGAACCCACGCATCGTGTTGCGCACTCCTTCGAAACGCACGATTTTGTTGGCGGCGTCCAGCAAACTTCTGTAGTCGGCTTTGGGGTCTGGCACCAGAGCTTGCATGCGAGTCTGGAACACAAGAGACGGGGGAACTTGGTTGATTGATTCATACACTGATCTCATGCATAAATGGCTTATACCTCTGGGCTCTTGTCATCTGACCTTTTGGGGAAACTGCTTTCACATCACACAATCGCTGTTTGGTTAGAAGCTCCATGGCTGCAGTTGTGCTCAATACCTCCAGCACAGCCAGACACGTTAATCTGGTGTGACCTTTCTTCTCACGGCAATCACATGCTTTCCCTTGCTGCATGGTCAGCCTTTTCAGGGATGATGTGTTTGGGGAGTAATGCAACAAGACAGGAGTTTCTTTACAATCCACTGAATGTCAACCATGCATAACATTTCACATTCTCATCTGTTCTAGCAGCCCAGTCAAAAAAGCTTTCACCTCTTTAAAACAATAAGAACAACAGGGTCCTACTGTTTCAGAAAAACAACAACAAAAAAACATGCACATACACAATTTAACCTATACCAATTCACAGCATAATTCAAGTAGCTCAACATAACCATTGGTACACTTAAGACGATAAAACTAGGATATCTACTGTCTGATGGCATTTGCAGAAAAAAATATACAGCTGTCAAAAATTCACATGTCTGTTTTGAGCATTGGATGAGCATCATCTTATATTGTTTTCTACATTCATTTGTCTAGTGTACAGAAACCCTCACTCTGTTTCAATTTTCTTGTCAAACATTTTGGGTCAACTGACTCATTTGCCAAACAATATTAGTTATATATCTGAAGGAAAACAGGTGTCTCCAGGTCAGTCACTCCAGCCATAGGATGTACACCACAAAGCTGTACCTGTCTAATCATGAACATGATGATCATCCTCTAAATTATGACTCAACAACTTGCAGCCATGCCTATCCAAAACTCTTACCATCTGGAACAGATGATGTAAAAATGAGGAACAACACGGAATTTTCAAGACCTTTCAAAAATATATACCATTGTCTTATAAATCATACGATGCTGTGCAGATGCACATACATGGGTATTCATGTTCCCACACTCACGTCATCACAGCCACCATTTAACATGACTGACTGACATGGGCACTTGAAAACTGCGCACAAACCACTTTTCCCCTTTTACTTGTAGTAAACATTGCTACAACCCCCCATTCATCACTGGATCACTGATTTCACTTCCACCGATAAAAAATGGACACCAAGATCTACAGGCAAGGGTTTGCAGTGATACAAAGGAATGCTTCATATAAAAGTTATCAGCCCTCTGTTTCTAAGAAACCTGCACAGGTGTGAACATGATTGATTCTCTGATGACTTTTGACCAATGCATTCAAATTCAATTAAGCCAAGTTCTCAAAGAGAGAGAGAGAAAAAAAAAGATAAAAACTAACATAAAAATAATATAAGATGAAGTTCGTAACTCAATAACTGTATACAAGCTGAGCAAGAGAGATCTATCACTCATAACACTGATTCCATGGATTTCCATGGATTTTCTGTTTACTAAGGAGGAGAGCTATCTCACTTTTTACCACTAATTCTGTTCTTTTTCTGAGGAGGAGGGGGATCACAAAGTCACAGGAAGAGCCGTGTGTATGTAACGGGCATGGAGGGATGTGGAGATGAGAGGGCAGAGGTTATGTACAGATGAAATACAAGGTCAAAGGTAACACGGGGGTATAACACCAAAGGTGGAGGACCAGGGAACAGACTGAGCCAAGAGCTGAGGTGAGAGAGAAAAGAAAGTGGGACACTATGGGGGTGGGAAACTAGTGGGGATGGAATGGAATGGAATGGGAGGGGGCTTTTGAAGACTTTGAACTTGGTGAAACTGAAAGTTTTCATTCAGGTTTTAGACCGTATCTCCAGCATGTCGGTTCATCTGCATGATGTTTCCACAGGAATGTCTGCAATGATGATTTCCACAGACATGTCTGCAAAGAGGATTTCCACAGACATGTCTGCAAAGAGGATTTCCACAGACTGTCTGCAAACAGGATTTCCACAGACATGTCTGCAAACAGGATTTCCACAGATGTGTGTGCATGATGATTTCTGCAGACTTGTACTGATGTTTGAGAACTTCATCAGTACATTTCTTTCTGAAACACACACACACACACATGCACGACCGCACACACACATGCACGACTGCACACACACATGCACACATGCATGCAAGCACGCACGCACGCATGCACACACACACACACATACACACGCACACACACATTACCCCAAACAAACACACAAACAAACAGAAGCACCCATAGTCGTATGATTAGAGCATTTGTCTGTAGAGTTGATGACTGTGAGTTCGAATTCCTTGAGGGAGAGGTGTTGATTTTTTCTTTCTTTTTTTAAAATTTATTTTGAAAACCCTCTCTGTCGTCTAGCAATAAACTGGTATCGATTCAGTTCAGGTAAGGTTGGTTAAGAATATCCAAGTGTGAGGGACGGGCTCCATCTTTCATAACATTTGACAGTGTGCTCTACATTCAGTGAATCCCTGACAGCTACCTGCCCCTACTACATCAGACTACAGGAATTTAACCTTTGAACTGTTACAACTAAGCCACAACAAAATAACCCAGCAGTTTGTGAGGAAAAAAAAATGCAGTTCACAGACACAGAGAGAGATTACAGGAAGAGAATATGAATGCAGCACACCCACTATTCAGTCACACACGCACACGCACACCACACACACACACACACACACACACACTATATGCAGAAGCACAATCTGTGTGTAATTTAACTGTGCATGGAGAGAAGTGATGATGTCACTTTAAATTGTTCTTTCATCAAGTTTCAACTCAAAATCCAAATAATCTAACTCCAAAGTAAAGAAACGCCTAAAATACCAGGATCTAAGAAACGTCTTCCATTGGAATTCTGTTCCACCTCTCAAAGCATGATTAATGGATGGTTTGATTTCGATTTGCAAGTCTTCAAAGTGAAATCTGTGCGCAATATGCCTTGATAGCTTGTAAACTGCTCTGAGAGTTTTTGAGTCATTTTTGTGAGTTAAACGACAAAACTGGTTATGATGCTGGATGTGACCGACTCTCAGTCTGAGAGAATAAAATTTTAAAAAGCAAAGGAATTATTTTCTTCTACTATAACTAAGTTAACCCTACGTCAAGAATATTTGTGTGGATTCTTCTTCTTCTTCTTCTTCCCTCACTCAGACGTGAACCCCAGAGGCACTGATGAAGGCTGCTGTACGGCAGAGGCCCTCCAGAGATCCACAGTGCTTCTCCCTCATCGATGTGTCAGCTGGCCAGGTCTCTGATCTTAGCTTTTGATGTGTTGGGACAGTCCTGCAGGAAGTGTTCCACAGTCATTGGGGGCTGTACCGCATGGGCAACTTGAAGACTCGCCAATGTGGAATTTTAAATTGTGTGGATGATAAAAAACCAAAATCAACAACTAATTCTATTTCATGAGAAAATTTTAAAACAAAACAAACAAACAAAAAATCCCCACCTCACTGCCTCTTGCTCTCTCCCTCCATGCCGCCCACTTCAACCCCTCTTTTGAAACTAGAGGTGATAAACATCAGCCAGCGTGGTCAGTTTTGCTGACTCACACCTGGTAATCCAACCTGCCTGTACACACCCTGTGGACTATTTTTACATCCTGTTTCCTTGAGAACTACATGAAGTGACAACTACATGAAGTGCTCAAGGGTGGAGGGGGGGGGGGGGGGGGAAGAGGGGGAGTCATATTACCATCTTTTGGGGGAACTGTTTCAAGCTTCTGTAATGTGTACAGTAATATTTCCTGCTAGACTGACCTTCTGAATTAGGCTCTTGAGGTCCAGGTCTTCCGCTGGTCAATGGCTGGCTGGTTGGCAATTAAAGATGCATGTGATTATATATATATATATATATTATATTATATATATTGCCTGTGTGTCAAATTTTGAGGTTAAGATGACTTCGCTTTTGTACCGAAACTTCAAGTTAGACTGGCAACACAGATAGTTGTTTTTTTTTTCAACAAATAATATACTTGCCACTGCATTGTCACAAATTTAAATGTTCACAAACAAAAACAAAAAACAAAAAAAAATGGAGAAGTCGTAAAAAAAATGTTCATTTATCATCTGTTAAAATGTTTTTGCAGACATGTTACAATAAACAAAATCTCACTAAGCCACTCATTGTTAAACATTTAAAATCCTGCAGCTGTAGGGCAAAATGGGCACCAAACTGTTGGTGGTTCACCAGGTCATCAGCAAACCTTGACAGAAGGCGACGCCCACTTCTTTCCTTCTACCACTGAAATCAACCACACAGTACAACCCTCTTTACAGCTGGTTTTTTTTTTTTTTTTTTAAGTTCTAAAGCGGCAGAACTGCGACCCTAACACTTTAGAGCAGTTTGAATTCCTGACCGTCAACTCTGTGAACAAAGCTTCTGATCATCTGATTACATGCTCACTCACGTTCACAGACATGTATATCATTATGGGGTTGTTGTTTCATTCTTTAATGGAGTTTAACCAACATTCTATTTAACCTGACAAAAGCTGCTGATCAACAGCTGTCCTACAAGCGACAGCTGCTGTGCTGATCATCTGGTCCCTTCTTCATGTTCAAAGTGAATCTGTGCTTCAACTTAAGAGCCTGGAGTTGTGGTTTAAAAAGAAAGTGCAAGCACACATCATGCATGCATGCACCCAACACACACACACACACACACACACATACACACACAACACACACACACACAACACACACACACACACATAAATACACTCACCCACAAACAGTCATGCAGAGAGAGAGAGCAGACGAAGAGAGAGAGAGAGAGAGAGAGAGAGAGAGAGAGAGAGAGAGAGAGAGAGTACTACTATCTTCATAGCCTTTGTAATACATGCTTTCATCTTAAGAGTATTGCCCATCCCATAGTGTGCCTGTGTGTGTGTGTGTGTGTGTGTGTGTGTGTGTGTGTGTGTGTGTGTGTGTGTGTGTGTGCTTGTGTGCGTGTGTTGTGTATGTGTGTGCGCACCTATGCATGTGTCTGTGTATATGTGTATGTGTGTGTGTATGTGCGCGGGAGAACCTGTGCGATTGTGTGTGTGTGTATGTGTGTGTGCGTGCGTGCGTGTGTGCGTGCATGCGTGTCTGTGTGTAGAAATATTCCGTGTATGTACATCCTTGTATATATGTTAATTTGCCTTGATATGTTGAAGAGCTGTCCTTGAAAACAGAGAGGATGAAAGCAAGAACAAGATTCAAGGGGAGGGGGGGGGGGGGGGGGGACAGCTCTTTCTCAGAAAGAGGGGGAGAAGGAGGGAGGGAGGGAGGGGAGAGAGAGAGAGAGGAGGGCCAGTTGGGAGCTGGGTCAGGGGAGGGAAGGTACCAGAGGGGGATAAAAGAATGGAAAGAATGGGGACAGTGCCTTTTCTGGCTGTAATCATATTATTTTGTCTTCTGTGTGTGCGTGTGGTGTGTGTGTGTGTGTGTGTGTGTGTGTGTGTGTGCGTGTGTGTGCGTGTACGTGTGTTGCGTGTGTGTGCGTGTGTGTGTGTGTGTGTGTGTGTGTGTGTGTGTGTGTGTGCACTTGTGGGAATGTGTGTGTGTGTGTGTGTGTGTGTGTGTGTGTGTGTGTGTGTGTGTGTGTGTGTGTGTGTGTGGTGTGTGTGAAATTCCTTTTTATTTAAAGATTTTGACATTCTTTTCAAAATGTTTTCCAAGTACAACTAAGAGTTAATCTGACAATAAATTAGTTTCAATTATTAAAACAAACAAAAAGAACTACTGCCCATAAGATGTAAATATCGCTTGGAGATGAAATGTATATATATCAATGATTAAATGTTACACCTAGATTCTAGATACTTGGACAAGTACACACAAATTAAAAGGCAAATGATATTCAACTACCAAAGACCCACTACCTTAAACTAAAGACAGACCAACCAGTACTGCCCAAATTATCTGCCCATTTGTAAAGGACTTCCATAGGTTACCTGTGCACACTGTAACTCACTATTAACATGACTTTTTTTTTTAAACATTTAGTCTTCCATACCTCTCAAAGTGCCCTTTTCCATTTGTGTTGCAAAGATTTCAAAAACTGTAGTAGTATTTTCAAACAAACAAGAGCGAATGTTGGTTTTGTATGATAGGTTCACCCATTTCAGCCCCATTCATGGCACAGGTGACAAAATGACAGAAAATATAATGCAGGCAAAGCTAACCTCTATCAGTTATTTCCCACCTGCAAGGTATGACAGGGCTCTATTCCTCTGCAAAGAGTGGGGTTGTGGGTCTCATGATAGAAATAAAACAAGGTTTTGTGGCTTCATTGGGAGCACTGGCTTCTGGACTCTCTTGGAGAGGCACGACAGACACAAAATTCATGTTTCAAGGCAACAAGCAGTAAGATGCTAACCTTTCTTCCTCTTTTCTGCTCAAGCACATGTGCGCACATGCTCTCCTCTCTCTCTCTCTCTTCTGTCTCTCTCTCTCTCTCTCTCTCTCAAACACACACAATGAACAAATACGAAACCACTTTTTATGAACATATGCAAAGTGACTGTATACAGACACCAGTTCTTGAACTGACAGTTGATGTTAAAACACCAACGAAGAATTTGTATACCAAACACAACTGGCCAATTAAACTTGAAGAAAAAACACAATGCGACAGGGGAAACAGGTGGTGAGGACGAGGCCAGGGAAGTTCAAATCAACGAGGATGGGGAGCAGGGAGAGGCGAACACTGAGAAAGAAAGATGAAAAGACTGGCCGACAATGAGAGACAGGAAACAGAAATGCTGAAAGGACTGTAACACACTGTAATCACTGACAGCATATGCATGTATGCACGCGCGCATGCATGCACACACACACACACACACACACACACACACACACACACAACACACTTCCATCAAACTGAGTCCCTTGTGCTACTGTGACCATTCATGATGCCAGCAACACACAACTTAACCTTGCTGTTGAAATACCAGCCAGACTGAACGCAAAACAGAACTTTACAAGTCTGCAAGCCAGATGCCACATACACCAAGTGGCGAGTGACTTGGTCACAGGAACCAAGCTTTGTCGTACCGCACACGTGAGTGAGGGTAGAAAGGCTAGACAGATGATGTCGTACACTACGTTCCATTAATACAGAGCTCGAGATACAGATGCCAATCTCATTCTCATGCTTCCTATACCTGCTATCAAAATACAAATCAATAGAAATGCCTAAAAACAAGATCACTACCTGAGTGTGGGGAGGGAGTGGGGGGTGGGGTGGAGAGGAGGGCAAGGAAGTGGGGGGGGGGGGGGGTATAGACAGCCCATAGCATGTTTTACATGAAACCCAAACTTTGCAACGTGGTTTACTCAAGTCTGCTGAATCCTCTCTAATGCTTGAGAACTGTTATGTATGTTGATGACATCACTTTTTATACTGCCAACCAAATACAACAAAAGTTTGCAAGTGCATGCATGCATGAGCGTATATGTGTGTGTGTGTGTGTGTGTGTGTGTGTGTGTGTGTGTGTGTGTGTGTGTGTGTGTGTGTGTGCGCGCGCGTGCATACGTGCGTGCGTGCGTGTGTCTGCCTGTCTGTCCGTGTGTGCATGCCTGCATGTAACATGTCTTTGCTGTGGAGATAATCACAACTACAGGGGTGTATCCAAGCGTGCCAAAGGTTCATGATTTAAATCAACCGCGGTTAAGTCTTTTAATGTTCTCAGTCACAAACTTGCCAACCTGCATGCTGTCAACAGAACTTTCTTCAGCCCACATTCTGACTGGTTCCCAGTGTGAATGTGAAGCCGTCTAACCAGAAGGGGAAAATTATGCTTACATGCCAACAGTGACCATATCTTTAAAAAAAAAAAAAAAAAAAAAAAATCTGACAACATTACACAACTACACGATCTAGTCATCAAATCTATTTTCATCATCACAGAAGAGGATCTTTACCTATCCACCCACCCCTCCCCTCTGGACCCCCCCCCCCCCCACACACACACTTAGAAACTGACGGTCACACTGACCCTCTGTTTTTACCGAGCAATACATGTGACTGACACCAGCCAATGCAATCTGACAAAGAGTGACAACCTGCCAAACCTGTTGAGCATTTAACAGTGGTTTATTCAGCTCGCCAGGTCTCTCGAGCTGTGGCCATACGCTACCAGTAAACAGTGTCAGCCAGTCGTGTTGTCCATACATCCAAATTTGTCAGCAAAAACTTTTCAAAATAATTTGTAAAGCTGCATGTCCGACACTGACACACGTACAATAAAAGCTGTGTGAACAGGAGTGCAGGCTAGAGCCAGTACCAACTCAGCATAGGTCATTACCCACCACCTCTCCTCTCCTTTGGTAAAAATGTTTGACTTTACGCAACACTCTCTTTATTCTCTCACATCTCTTTCAGACTCTGTTCACTGAAAATAGCTGAATAACAGGAGCACTTAATAACCTCTCATGTTTTGTCTTGTTAAGTTACAACAACAACGAAAATATAACTTCTAGCTTAGTGGTTGTAGGATTTTGCTGCTGAATCATTGTCTTTAAAAGCGAACTGTCTGACCTTAAATCCATACTCGGGTAAAGCAAGACTCGAAACCATCTATCACTAACCAAATCATTAAACAAAGTATGAGCCCACACATGAACAAATACGCCCACTCATAGGTCTGTGCACGTGTCAACACAAATGGGCAAATATATATGCATGCACACACATTGAACTGTCTCTGGACTATTTTAATGCACGTACATGCACGCATGTACACACACTTGCAAGCACACACACACACACACACACACACACACACACATGCCCATGCATGCATGCACGCGTGCGCACGCACACACGCCCACACACAAACACACCATAGAATTTGTTAGAAACAAAGGCCAAAACTGAACAATGATCACAATACTTTGATACTGTATCATGCATGCATCCTTTATTATAATGATGATTTTCATTATTTCAAGTCCATTCAACTAACCCATGTAGTTTCCAGCCTAACGACCACGAAGGGCCAACCACATCAGGACCGTCGTCTACAGCTTCAAAGTCAACTCCTCCTAAATACTCACACAGAATGACTCTGTGTCTCTACAACAACAATAGTTAGAATATACATGTGTGAAGTCATTCTCCACCCTCACAGAGAGCCACTGAAGCTACATAAGAACAGACAAGTTAAATGACAAAAAAAGAATCAGAACTTTGTAAGCTCCATTTGTCCAAAGGCAGAAATCCCTGCTGACAAACTCTTGCCCTCCTGTGCATACACCCTAGAGATCCAACCTGCCCACATTGAGTTAGTTGGCTGAGCAAACAAACGCTGGAAGGTTGAACTAAAATATATTGCAGAGCTCTCTCTGGCTGCTTGGTTGGTCGGTTGGTTGGCTGGCGTGCGTGCATGCGTGCGTGCGTGCGTGTGTGTGTGCGCACTTTCACACACGTTTTATTTGGTTTGTTTTCTCTGTTTTTTTTTTAGTACTTTTATCATGAACAAGCTTTGTAAGACTATGAGCGAGAGAGAGAGAGGCAGAGTGTGTGTGTGTGTGTGTGTGTGTGTGTGTGTGTGTGTGTGTGTGTGTGTGTGTGTGTGTGTGTGCGTCTGTGCGTGTTTGTGTGTGTGTGACTGTGTGTGTGTGTGAGTCTCTGTGTGTGTGTGCGTGCGTGCATGTGTATGTGTGTGTTGGTGCATGTAAGTGTGTCGGGATGTGCCTGTCAGGCCAGTGTGACTTGGTGTGTGTGTGTGTGTGTGTGTGTGTGTGTGTGTGTGTGTGTGTGTGTGTGTGTGTGTGTCACTGTGTGTGTCACTGTGTGTGTGTGTGTGTGTGTGTGTGTGTGTGTGTGTGTGTGTGTGTGTGTGTGTGTGTGTGTGCATGTGTGTGTCACTCTGTGTGTGTGAGTGTGTGTGAAAGAGCTAGCGAGCAAGCAGGAGAGAGAGCGAGAGAGTGCAGGGAGTGCAGGGAGAGCGAGAGTGAGTGTGTGTTCCTGTGTATTATGTGATTACACTAGTCCCCTTGCTATGAGCGATGACTCAGCACTGCTGTGGACAGCTGAGGCCATTTCTGCCAGCACCTTTCCATTTAACAAGTCTTGTTGAAGAGTGTAGTTTCAAGTGAAATCTCTGCAGGAGTTCAGTGGCATTGGCTCACTGGAAAACGCCCCACTGTCAGACACCACAAAACACAGCCATTCTTTACAGGTTTGTCACACTGTCAACAAATCATTTGAAATTCTATCTGTTGCCATCATGTTCATTTTTTTCTTTTCTCGTGGAAGAAAACCACCACTTTTTATTAAAACTGTTTTCTTTCTTTCTTTCTGTGTACGCAGGCTGATACTCCTGTGGACACTGCCTGTATAGACAGGCAGTGGAGTTTTGTGTGTATTTTTTTTTATCCCACCATTAAGGCAGCCATACTCCATCTCCGGGGAAATTAAAGCTGTTTTAATTCATTTGCAGTTTCATTTTCTCACATAGTCTCTTAAAATCGGAGAAAGAGAGAGACAGACTAGAGAGAGAGAGAGAGACAGAGACAAAGAGACAGAGGGGAGAGAGAGAGAGACAGACAGACAGACAAAGACAGACACGGACAGACAGAGACAGACAGACAGAACCATTGTCTTCAGATCAAAAACGATGTCAATGGAAGTCTGGATATATATATTTTTTTGAATGGTTTTGGTCTTATCCACCACTTAGTCAAGATTTACGTTTCTCACGTCTGTTTTCTCTTTGAGCCACTCAGCAGCCTTTGAAATAATTTCTGCATTGTCTGGTGTTTCTCCTAGTACTGAGGAAAACGCAGTAAGTGAGCACTCCTGACTTTCCTTCATCGAACTATATGACAACTGACAGAAAAACAAACTCACAAACATACACATATATACATCACACTGGAGGATCGCACAATACATTTAGGATCTCTCTAAGTCTGGAATCTCTCTCTCCCCGTCTCTCTCTCTCTCTCTCTCTCTCTCTCTGCCTCTGATTAAAACTTTTTTTTTTCTTTCTGTTTTACCATTGTCATAATAGTCTTAGTCTTCTCCATGCACAAACTTTCACAGATCTGTTACAAATCACTTTAAAGGGTAGAAATCAGTTCACCACAGACAGGAAAAGGCCTGAAACTGAAGGCAAGTCACTGTCATTTTGAAAGAGTAAAGGCAAACAACCCAAGGATGTAAAACAACAACAACACAGAAGCAGGTGTAAGATGTTATCACAGAAAAGCTGATAAAAAAAACAACAACCAACAAACAAAAACACTCAATCAATCTTACACTTGTAAGCCACGTCTCCTACTCATCAACTGAAAACAGAACAGTCCTAATTTTCTTCCAATCATCAAGCTGATTCTCTGCCATGACAACTGCTCAAGAAAGGGTGTGTGCAAACGATGAAAAGTTCCAGTGATCACGCTGATTAAATGGTCAGGCATTAAAAAAAAAACACATCAGAAACTGAACATGTTTTCAGAATGTCTGGACCACACATACATGTGCCACTTCAGGGAGGCCTGCCTGGGGCCATGCTCCAAAAGAAACTATGGGGGTGAAAAAAAGGGCTAACTCCATGCAGTCTGGTGGATTGTAGACAATAATTTTTTTTTTTCAAAGGTAGACTTTTTAACCTATCATCAGTTCATTTTTCTTCTTTCAAAAAAACAAAAACAAAAGGAAAAAGGTGTGAAAAAAGTATAGCCTCACACAACTTTTTGTACATTTAAATTTTGTCTTGACCAGTTTTCAAAGGGTTAAAGAATGTCTTTGGTTGCAAAGTTGTAATAGTAAGCAAGAAAGGAAAGTATATAAATAATGGTAAAGGGTATCACACTTCACAGTGACTCTTTTTACTTGCCTGTTCATGCACGTTGCTGGAAAAATCACTTGCCCAGATGGACTGTGCAAGAAATTTATTTTCAATACTCTCTCTCTCTCTCTCCCTGTCTCTGTCTCTCTCTCTCTACTCTCTCTCTCACACACACACACACACACACACACACACACACACCACATACACACACACAGTCCAACAGTAACGTCTCAGTCAAGCCAGGCCTAGACTGTAAGATAATTATTACCTTTAGCTTTTTGAAAATAGCACTCTGTGGCACATCCTCTTTGGGCTAAAGTGCACCTCTTTGTGGCAATCATATGCAATAGGCTTGTCAGAGTCAAGTTTCTAGACAACTGTTTGCTCTAAAAAAAGAAAAAAGATTTGCAGTTTTCACTTGCCCGGTTGTGCAAGTTCAGAATGAACTAGGCTAGTCTGACAAGGTGACACACTTGCCCTGGGCAATGGGGCAATGGTCAATACACTTCAGGCATGCAACAGATCCCTTCATCACATCCCTTCATTTATGTGTGTGTGTGTGTTGTGTGTGTGTGTGTGTGTGTGTGTGTGTGTGGTGTGGTGTGTGTGTGTGTGTGGTGTGTGTGTGTGTGTGTGTGCATGGTGTGTGGTGGTGGTGAGTGGTGTGGTGTGGTGTGTGTGTGTGTGTGTGTGTGTGTGTGTGTGTGTGTGTGTGTGGGGTGCGCGCATGGTACGGTGTGGTGGTGTGTGTGTGTGTGTGTGTGTGTGTGTGTGTGTGTGTGTGAGTATGTGCGCGCGTGTATGCACATGCCATTTGTGTGCATAGTGTGTGTGTGGGTGTGTGTGTGTGTGTTGTGGTGTGTGTGTGTGTGTGTGCATGTGTGCACGCTCATATTGGATGGAAAGAGGTAGAGATCTCCATGCAGTACTATTGTACATGATACAAGCTATGAAATTGCCTATATTAAAAAGAATTCAGACTGTCAGCAGAAATACCCAAAAGAATGCTTATTAATTATAAGTACATCTGTTTATCACATGAACGTAGAGTGTGCCACAATCCATTTCGACTTGTTGAATCTGCTAGAACTTGAAACTTGATCACACTTTTCAGCCAAGTTTCATTTTGAAAAGTGCCCTCCGACATAAAATACAACAAACTGCATTTTGACAGAATTTTTCTTTGCTTGTATCATTGCTATTAAATTAATTTATTTCAAGGATATTCACTCTTACACACATACACACAAACAATGACAGGGCCCATATGAATTTTTAATTCCATTAAACGACAAGCTTCGTCATCAGGCAATGATGCCATCATCAAATCACCATCTATTGCTACTTAAAAAACACCAACAAACAGAGACTACCAAAACCATCCAAATAAACAAAAAAAAAACAAAGAAAAACATCTTGGATGAACGAATTTGTTTGGCTGGCAAAAATCGACAGCTAGTTTATCTGTCGAAACCGTGTAACAGACAATACAAAGTTGGCTACTAAGTCAAAATAAAAGGAAAATGTTTTTGTTGTTTTCAAGTATATTTAACCCAATATCAAATTTGTTAAGATATGTATGCCCTCAGTTTAAAACAAACATTCAGCAATCTCAAGCTGGTTTAAAAATACCCCTAATAATTATGCCTATTAATTCTGACCTGGAATTTACTGAGCTGGTTAAGTAGAACGATGTGGATGTTTTGGTGAATAAGAATCTAATCTTTCACTAAGGATTATTTCAATGCTGCCGTAAGAAAGTCGAAAATTGCTACTAGTCTGATCACTCATTTTCACCAGTTGGAAAGTAAAGACATGATAATTCCATTACTAAATCTTTGGCTGGACCAATTTGAGAAAATGAAAATGTGGTAAGATCCCCACACCTTAAAAAACATAAACTTAATTCAAAATGTGCAGAGTATATTCACCAAACAGATTTTTTGAGTGAGCAATTTGACCTATGAGGGAAAACTACGCTGCTTACTGGTTCCAAAACTGGAGTATTGGAGACTGAGTGACATGACTGAGACCTATAGATACTATTCTGCACTGTCATCATGAAGGAAGCACTACACAAACATTTTTTCACATTATAAGACAATATTCATACATGGGAACACCATTAAAATTGGCTGAATCATTCACAAAACCTAATATGTATCCCTTAATTTCTTTTTTATATTAAGAGTGATTAATCTGTGGAACAATCTGCCTAATCATATCGCCACTGAAGGAATGTTTAAAGAATTTGTTAGACAGTGGAATGATTATAGCTTCAAAAACTTACCAATAGGAACTTAGCCATTACATTAGAATATTACTCAAGAAGGATTTTTAATAAGCAAACTAATTATACATCAACTGTGTACTTTCAGGCAAAAGGCTGGTAAAGCCTGTAACAGTGTAACCTGTAAGCCAGTCAAGACAGGTTTATCAATATACTGTGAGAATTTCAACTGTCGGAGTAATGTGATGTCTAATCCCCAAATTTTAAGCAGGCAGAGGGGGAACTAGGATCACAATCAAACTGGAGGATTCATGACATAACCAGTTAGAATGACCATGACATTGTGGGATCAGAAGGCACAGCTGTGTGTTGAACTTAATGTAAACTTTCAGGCACATCCTGGTTTAACAGCCCCTCACCCCTGCCCCTCCCTCTCCTCTATTTCCACGGCATCCACTGACACTGAACAGATTGAATGGCTATTCTCTCCGTGGCGCGTTAACAATCAATGTGATCGACAAAGGGTGGAAAGGAGGAGGTGGGGTGGTGGGTTTACACACGTGGTTTCCTTGTTTCCTTACATTTAAGTGTTTTTCAGTTATTTCCAGGACATGCGAGGACTGAAAAAGTGACAAGATAGAATCCACCATTTGCCTTTTGATCGGCGCTCGTGCGAAAAGAGCTGCTGAATAACATTATCCTACAAACAAGTTATAACCCACAAACACATTTCGGTCGATCAACTTGGGTACACGTGCACGTCAAGAAGACCTCACCTTTACGCAATCCACAGGGTACATCACACTGTGTTCCATGATTCCGGCAGCCGCACCTGCCACCATGTGGGTTGTCATCGTGCTGGACGGCGGTAAAGCTTCATAGGGATTATCTTCCTCCATTTAAAATGTGAAAGACTGCAAAAACTATGTCAAAATATAGCAGTATTGCCCAAATTCACCACGCCAGATCTTAACCTCGTGCACTTCTACCACGGAGACACGACCACAACCGCCATCTTAGGCCGCATAACGCTTTTGGACCAATCAGATTTCTTACAGGTCTGGACGGGTTCATTTTGTTTGGTGGGGGTGGAATACTCACCGTGACAAAGCAACAATGTCTCCCTTTGAGAAAACCGAGCGATTGCAAATGCGAATTTGAGAGAATCTAAGTCACACACACACCACACACACACACACACACACACACACACACGCGCGCGCGCGCGCGCGCGCGCGCGCGCGCGCGCGATCGGGCACACACGCACACGCACACACACACGCACACGCACGCACGCACACACACACACACACACACACACACACACACACACACACACACACACACTCACATGCATACACACACATACACACACATACGCGCGCGCGCGCGCGCGCGCGCGCACACACACACACACACACACACACACACACACACACACACACACACACAACATACGCCTCTCTCTTCTCTCTCTCTCTCTCCTCTCTCTCTCTCTCTCTCAGAATATACCACTTTGCATCTTGTTATCAGAGCTGTTGATAGTGTTTCTTGTTATCAGACCTGTTATAATGTTTCTTGTTATCAGACCTGTTTAATGTTTCTTGTTATCAGACCTGTTATAATGTTTCTTGTTATCAGACCTGTTATAACGTTTCTTGTTATCAGACCTGTTTATACGTTTCTTGTTATCAGACCTGTTATAATGTTTCTTGTTATCAGACCTGTTATAATGATTCTTGTTATCAGACCTGTTATAATGTTTCTTGTTATCAGACCTGTTATAATGATTCTTGTTATCATAACTGTTGATAGTGTTCCTTGTTATCAGACCTGTTGTAATGTTTCTTGTTATCAGACCTGTTATAATTTGTATCAGACTGATGAGTGATTCTTGTTATCATAACTTGATAGTGTCCTTGTTATCAGACCCTGTTTATGTTTCTTGTTATCAACCTGTTTAATGTTCTCTCTGTTATCAGAATGTTGATAGTGTCCTGTTATCAGACCTGTTATAATGTTTCTTGTTATCAGACCTGTTATATGTTTCTTGTTATCAGACCTGTTATAATGTTTCTTGTTATCAGATCTGTTATAACGTTTCTTGTTATCAGAACTGTTGATAGTGTTTCTTGTTATCAGACCTGTTATAATGTTTCTTGTTATCAGAACTGTTGATAGTGTTTCTTGTTATCAGACTGTTGATAGTGTTTCTTGTTATCAGACCTGTTGACTTGTTCTTGTTATCAGACCAGTTATATTGTTTCTTGTTATCAGACCTGTTATAATGTTTCTTGTTATCATAACTGTTGATGGTATTTCTTGTTATCAGACCTGTTATATGTTTCTTGTTATCAGAACTGTTGAACGTGTTTCTTGTTATCAGAACTGTTGACGTATTTCTTGTTATCAGAACTGTTGATGGTGTTTCTTGTTATCAGAACTATCGACAGTGTGTGGATTTCAATATCATGCTGTTTAATAACAAACCGTCTGGGTTTATTTATGTGCTAGTGTGTGGTGTATTGAGACCCATCGCTTTGTATGATGAGTTATCATCAGTGGATAGAATTCTAACCAGTGTGAAAGGAGATGTGACTTTCTTTGTTGGGTAGTCTTTACGATAGCGTCATAGATTACGATGCAGTTTTCTGTGTCAGTCTCTCGGATTGAAACATGGACATGAAGCTCTCTCTCTCTCTCTCTCTCTCTCTCTCTCTCTCTCTCTCTCTCTCTCTTCTCTCTTCTTCGTGTGTGTGTGTGTGTGTGTGTGTGTGTGTGTGTGTGTGTGTGGTGTGCGTTCGTGCGTTCGTGTGTGCGTGTGTGTGTTTGTGACAATAATGCCATGGTTGTAAAATGTGGTCACTTGCAATCCCGTTTATTCATGCATTTCCGCGCGTGACCGTACGTTATGTATAATACTCACTTGCGTCGAGAGAGTGTTATCAGTCCCGCGTGAGTTTTTCGGCTGTCATGTTTTAGCGTTTTCTTTGCTTGAGCGCGCACGCGTTCGATCGTGTGATTTCCCATAATCAGTGCTCGTATGCGTTGCCTGTGTGTTTGCATACTTTTTCATGCATGAGTACTAGATTATCATTCACTCTGGGCTTTATTTCCTTTTCCGGTCTTCCTCTTTTCGAGAATATGCGGTTTACCTTTGTATTCTTACCTACTTACTTACTTAGATGTTCCCGCGCCTTGCGACGCATGAGGCAGTCAAGGCGCTCCACTGTACACGGTCCTCAGCCAGTTTGCTGATGTCACTCCATCCTCTGTCAACGAGTCTGAGGTCTCTGTCCACTGTCTGTCGCCAGCTCATCCTGGGTCGTCCTCTTTTTCTCTGGCCTGCTGGGGTCCGTTTAATGGCCTGGTTTGCAGGTGTTGATGAGGGTAATCTCAAGACATGACCCAGCCAGTGGAGGCGCCGTCTGCAGACGATGGTTGACATGGGGAGCTGTGCTGGATGATTTTAAAATCCTATATTGTCAGTATTCATATGCGTTGTAATTTTCTATTGTTGGAGTTGTAATTTTTATGTTGTTGGAGTTGTAATTTCATGTTGTTGGAGTTGTAATTCTATATTGTTGGAGTTGTAATTTTATATTATTGGAGTTGTTATTTTATGTTCTTGGAGTTGTAATTCTATATTGTTGGAGTTGTAATTACATGTTAGGTGCCCTCCCTTCCCCCACCCCACCCTACCCTTCTGTCTTTCTAAATTGTTACTTGACCTGGGGGAGGTTGTCAGTGTGACTGCGTGTGTGGATGCTTCAGCTCATTATTCATCTACATTTCATCATTGATTTACTCACTGCATCTGCCTGCATGTCTGTCTGTCTGTCTGTTCCATGACCTGATTGAAAGAGAAAAAAAAAAAAACTTGGAATATTGATGTCGTCTTCAGTTAGGCCTACTCTTCCTTTGACGCTCCATTGAATGCTCTTACTTGTAACTGACCAAGGGAGATAACTATCAAGCTCAATACAGTAACAAACTACTAGTATATTGGCCATCCTTAGTTTACAAAGGGAGATAACTGCAAAGATAAGTACAGTATTTTACAATCATTGTCCACCCTTTCTTCTATCTTAGCATTAATAACTTCTTCCCCCGTGTGTGTGTGTGTGTGTGTGTGTGTGTGTGTGTGTGTGTGGTGTGTATGTAATTAATTAATTAATTACACGCCCAAAACTCCAAACGAATGCTGCTTACGACGCCAAATCGCCCACCAGAAATGCTAACACAGAACTTAAGGAAACAAAGAGACATCCTCAAAGGAAAAGTGAACAACGAACAAGTAGCGTAACTCTTTCTGATCAAAATTAATTACATCCCCATACCTTCAAACCAGAGCGCTTACCACACCAACGCGCCCAGCAGAAATGCCAGCACAGAACGCACTGAACAAAGGAGACATCGTTTGGAGTTATGGAAGTGTAATTAATCTCATCATGGGAGAAAGTCACTTATTTGTTACCTAGTGTTTACTTTTCTCTTCCTCATTTAAGATTTCTTTCCACACGGGCAAACCGAGGTTACATGTATTACAGGTTTATCACTGTGATTGACTATGATTATTCAAGATTAAAAAAAGGCCTTGCCAGAGTTGAATAAATGTTAATTTGTGTTTGTTCATTTCTCCACCTGCTGCTGTGTGGACGTGTCAAGTACAGAGTATGTCATGGACAAGCTTGGAACATCCTCTCTGGGGATTTTCTTTTCTTTCTTTCTGCGTACGCAGGCTGATACTCCTGCGGACACTGCCTGTATAGACAGGCAGTGGAGTTCTGTGTGCATGACCGTTTTTTATCCCGCCATCAAGGCAGCCATACTCCATCTTCGGGGAAGGTGCATGCTATGTGTAACGTGTCATCCATACCAACGGCCAAACTGGCCTTCTCTTCCGAAAGTTGGTGATGGGATTTTACGTGTGTGCAAGATGTTGTGCGTGCGTTCACACACGGAACCTCAGTTTATAGTGTCATATACCGAAATTCGAACCCGCAACCCCAGGATCACGAGTCTGGCGCTCTACCAACTGGGCTGCTCCGGCCCCCATCCTCTCTGGGGATGTTTCCTTGTTCATTCTGTGTGCTCAGTCTTGGCATTTCTTCTAGGTGATTTAGTGTCGTTAGCAGCATTCGCTTGGAATCATGGACATGTGATTATTATTTTCAACATGGGAACAACACTTACCTTACTTGTTCGTTATTAACCGTTTACTATTCCCTGCTTCATTTAGGATTTACGTTCATACCAGTCAAATCGAAGTTTCCTGCACTTGTTACTGCTTGTCACTATGTTTAAACTATATTCAAGATTGAAAAAAAAAGCCTTGCCAGTCTTTAATAACCGTCAGTTTGTATTTGTTAATTTTTCCAGTTGTTGCAGTGTATGTGCGTCAAGATCTGATTTTACGGGCAAGTTTGGAACATCCCTTTTAGGGATGTCTCTTTGTTCTGTGTGCTCTGTATTGGCCTTTCTGTCCGGCGATTTGGCGTTATGGGCGTGCAATTCATTTTTTTTTATCATGGGAGGAAGAGTTACCCTGCTCGATCACGAATTACTTTTCACTGGGTTATGGCCTATGAATTCGGCTTTCTGCAGTACCAAATCTCCTCCATCAACTCCCTCCCTCCCTTCTTTTTGAGGTGAGTTTTGATTCCCCCCCCCCCCCCCTCTTCTTTCGGTGGCTTTGGGATTCTGGGATTAAGATCTATAAGATTTCCTTTCAGACCAATGAAACCAAGGTTACCTGTATTTGTCGGTGTTCGTTCCTCTGTGTGTGTTTGACTATATTCAAGATTGAAAAAGAAAGGATATGCTAGTCTTGGAATGAATGTTGATTTGTGTTTGTTTATTTCTCCCGTTGTTGTTGTTGCTGTTGCTGTGTAAAGGACGGGGTGTATGGCCAGGCCTGGAACTTTGTTGTTGTTGTTAAGAGTGCCTTGTGTAGATATATCTGCGAGCCGATTTGATGTAAGCAGTGTTCGTGCGTATGGGTGTGTGCGCGCACGTGGATGGAAATGCTGATGTGTTGGTGTGCTTATCTAGGCATTGGGTGGTAGCGAATGTAGAAATGAGTTTGAAAGTTTTTTTTTCTTAATCATTATCATTTTTTTAAAAATTTATTTTGTTTTTGTAAGCGCCCTGAGCCTTACAGAGATGGAGCACATAGGCTATAAATCACCACTGTTATTTTCACACAACACACACACACACACACACACACGCCGGCGTGAACGGACACTCTCTCCCCTTCTCTGTGGTCCAGTCCCCATTTCAACACTCACACACCACGCCCCCTCCCTGCCCCCTCCTTGCCTACTCCCTGCCCTTAAGAAACTCGGCATATGACCTGTTCCTCTTTTCACCTCCGAAAGGGACGGTATTTGCGCTGCTTCGTCACATGATCGTAAGCTGAACGCTACGCTCCATTGTAATGGAAAACATCGTGGTGACAAGCTGCACACCAAAAATGAATGCACCAAGGCCTTGCTTAAGGTATCGAGTATTTATAGACTGGCGCAGTTAGATTGTCTTGAGAAAATTTCATTGTCTGAAAGTGTATGATTCTCCTCATTTTCTTTCATATGGCCATCAAGGTGCAAGCCAGGTGGTTCCAAGCAGACAGATTAAAATCAAAGGAATGGGACTGTTTGCAGGTTTCCAGCTGGCACAAAGATACGGTCACGGGTGAGAGCAAAGGTCTGAAATGTGTGTCAACTACGGGGAAGGTCATATATTTAAAAATGTATTGTGATTTCATCGGTGAAAATCCCCCCCCCCCCCCCCCCCCCCCCCCCCCCAAACAAGGAAAATAATTAGTGAAGAGTTGTTCTTTTGATCAATTATCAGTTTAACATTAAATGCTGGCTCAGCTTTGTGGTAGGCCTCAAACCGCTTACATGGATTATGATTAGTGTTTTAGAGCAAAATCCTAATTGTGGCGTGTAGCCACAGACGAACCAATCACAGTCAATTTTATATAAACATCCGGCTCGCACAGTGACGGGCTCTGGACTCTCGGACGCATTTTTTGCACGCAATCCCCACCTACTTCCTGCAATCACTGGACGTGCTTTGATTAAGAGCAGAACTGCTAAAAATAATACTTCCTCTTCCTTGTGGCGGTCAAACGCTTGGTCGTCACGCTCATGAATATGAAAACGACTTTTGTGTCCGGCAGCTTCGCGGATCTCGTGTGTGTGTGTGTGTGTGTGGTGGGGGGGGGGGGGGGGGGGGGGGGGGCAGCTCAATGATGTGAATAGTGCGAAAGCGCGGACTAAAAAGCTGTTCAGTTATTGTCTGAAAATGCGCCGGTTTCAGATTGTGATACTGCTGATTTGTCTATGCTCGCATTGTGTGTTTGTGTTTGTGTGCGTGCGTGCGCGCGCGCGCGCGCGTGTGTGTGTGTGTGTGTGAAGACAATCACTTGCCAGAATTTGCCACGGACTACAGAATTTCTAGTCAATGACGCCAGACGTTTGTTGCCGCTACAACGTTCTGTTGCGACTCGCTTTTGAGTACTGAGGAGAGAGAGAGAGAGAGAGAGAGAGAGAGAGAGAGAGATTGATTTGCAGCATTATTTTCTTTCAAACATGAAATGTAATTGAGGTCATTGAAATGTTTTTGACACCGTGATTGTGTGTAAGCCTGCGTGTCATTTTGAAACATTGTCTGATTATTATGTTGGAAAATCAGGTCACACAGCGTGCAATGATACCAATTATTTCTACTCTATCTGGGCATAGAAACATAGAGTACACACACACACACACACACACACACACACACACACACACACACACACACACAGAGTCACGGTATCTACATAGTCGTGGCGATTAGTGCACATTGGCCCTTCTTGGCCTCAGGCTAAGAGGACGTAAGTCTCACCATCTATCTTCAGAGCGACATAGCGCGTCGACCTCGAACAGGCAAGCACGTGCACACGCACGCACGCACGCACACATGCACGCACACACGCACGCACGCACACACACACACACACACACACACACACACACACACACACACACACACACACACACACACATGCGTCGAAACGTATACAGACGCATGCTACACACACGCATACACACCTAACGAGGATATACACACAGACGTACGCATGCACACACACATGTGCAGGAGCTCATCCTCTCACATACACAATGACTGCTCACATGAACAGAGACTGCATGGCAATGCAGTACTGTACGCTTACTTTCATAACAGATCCCGGCGCCAACCAGTACCGAGTGATACAGACACCTGCAGTGTTGGTCAGGGAATGCGAGCAATAGTCTCAGAGAAGCATCCATGTTGGTGAAACTCAGTTGCGTGGTCCAAGTCTTCCCAAACAAAGCCCGTAGCAAACTCAGCTATGGGTAGAAGCCACAAATGGATGACGCTAATGGGAATCGAACCAAAAACCTTGCAGCTGAGAGTCTGCGACACTGACCACTTCACCCACGTCGGCTGGTTTGTGTTCACTAGTAGGAGCCACAAATGGATGACGCTAATGGGAATCGAACCAAAAACCTTGCAGCTGAGAGTCTGCGACACTGACCACTTCACCCACGTCGGCTGGTTTGTGTTCACTAGTAGAATGACATAAATGCAAGACAAATTGTTCCCAACCCAAATCTGTCTTGACTCAGGTTAAGTGATGGGAGTTAGAGTCAGGTCATATGCCTTGATCTTGCATCATCGGTCAAACAATGTGTGTGTGTGTGTGTGTGTGTGTGTGTGTGTGTGTGTGTGTGTGTGTGTGTGTGTGTGTTACCGGTGGCGTTGGGACTTCGGGAGTATGGCCTATGATTTCGGCTTTCTGCAGTTACTTACCAAATCTCCTCCACCCATTCCCTTCCTCTTCTTTTTGAGGTGAGTTTTATTTATTTTATTTTTTTCTTCTTTCGGTGGCTTTGGGACTCTGGGATTAAGATCTACAAATTCTTTCTGGCGAATCAACTCACCCCCTCTCTCTCTCCCCCGGTCCTAAAAAAAAAAAGAAAAAAGAAAAAAAAGAAAAGAAAAAAAAAAAAAAAAGTGCGTCATGCACGCATGGCGTCGTAGACATAACACTGTAGACATGACATGCATGCACCGACACCACGGCAACACATACATAGTACGATAATATCTGTATGGTAAGATCGATGAGAGCAGTACAGAGTACGTGTCCAGTCAGGTGCTATCAGGTATTGCGAATTATGCTTACACTTTGCTACCGTAATCCCCCTTTTCAAACTTGAACTGGGCGAATGACCTTTCGTCAAAACGAGGCCGAATCGCGCAAAATGGCGGCGTCCATGAAGCGAGAGAAACACTGAGCGAAGTACCAGTAGCTGGCTAGTCAGTCCATGTAATTAGCAATTCTTGATTCGTGAAATACAAGACAGTTAAAGCACTCAACATGTCGTCAAATTCTCCATCCAAGAAATCCGAGGCGGATGACGAGAATATGACCAAAATGATAGAGGAGACCATCAACAAGATCAAATCACAGGGGGTGTTCGATCAGTTCCGCAAGGACTGCCTAGTGGACGTCGACACAAAGGTAAGGAATATCATGATGAAAACAAGATCGGTTTGAAGGGTTAAAAGCTGTTTACGTGCTAGTAAGGTTTGTTTACTAAGTGAATTCAGTCCATTATTAAAATTTGTCTCTTAAGTGGAAGCGGTATTTCTCTCGACGTGCTGGCAATGGCAAAGCCTCGCGCAGAGGGTCTCGATGTTTGAACTAATGTGAAGTGCGGTCTCATGTCTGAAAAGTCACTTAAATAGGATCGATATGAGCTCCATGTATCCGGTGAGGAATCGAACTTCAGTTCCCACTGCACCTCAGGGACCGTGACATCTACTCCCATAGGTGGGCAAGGTACTTTTCAGTGGATAAATGCAGCTTGGTGCATCGGAGGCAAGACCCAGTGGCAACAAGGAATTAAGGTGCAGTTTGCTTCTGCCCACTCTTGACTGGAGGTGTTTAGTTGGTTAGTTGGCAGGGTGGATGGTTTTCAATGAACTGCGACTGTGTGAACAGTTGTGATGCTGGACCTTCATAATTGAAATTACCATGTCTGATGAGTGATGTGCAACTTTTTAATCTTAGTCTTGCAGATTTGCACGTGTATCGGACAGTCTTGTTTGAAACACAGCTTGTCTTCTTGTTTCAGACTCAGGAGTTAATTTCTAAGGAGGCTAGGTGATGTGCAGCTCCTTATTTTTTTTTAATTTGTAGGTTAAGAGAACATCTTATGTTTCCCTTTTTATATTTGATTATGTTTGCCTTTATTTTTCCTCTGGATAGTATGTTTTTCATGATAGTTCTTTTTGTGCTTTCTTCTTTGGTTTAGCTTTTTAAAAAACCAGAACATCATCTCAAAAGTCTTTCTGAATTATTTTTATGACTCTATGGATGAAGTGCAGAAGAAAAGTGTTTTGACAGTAGGTTTTCATAAAAAAAACTGTTGCAGCCAGCAGCTCAGAACTTGAGGCAGCGAGTGGAGGGATTTGTGGGAAGGTTTTTGACACAGCAGCGATGGACTCCGGACCTGAACAAAAACCAGTTGAGGGATTCCTTACGAAAGCACATTAATCAGTAAGTTGATCAGTGTGTCAGTGTGTGTGTGTGTGTGTGTGTGTGTGTGTGTGTGTGTGTGTGTGTGCTCTGTTTGCATGTGGGCATCGATGTATTATTGTGTGCCTTTTTGTGCTTGTCTTTTGCCTTTTTTTTGTTTGTTTGTGCTTTGATGGATTTTGTTCTTGCTTGAATACACTGTTGGTCAGACCATTTCTGTGTAACAAACAATCTTCTTGTTCATGATTTTCTATCAATTATATCTTCACGGTTAGAAATTCTGTGCTAAAAATGTCTAATGTAATATCGCTCTGTTTTTAGTCTTTGATTTTGCCTGTGTAACTTCTTCTTTTGTTGTCAGGAGTTGGTATTGTTGGCTCTTTACTTTTATACTATTAGGAGTTGAAGGTGTGTACCCCTGGTTTTTTTTTTCTTGTTACAGATCACTGTGTCAGTTTGTCACAGCAGCTGTGCAGTGTTATACAGTCTGATGACTGATGAGATTTAAAGAATTTGCATGGACACTGGTCCATTCTGCTGTACCGCCAGGGAATTTTCTGTCATTTTTTTCCACTGACATGTCTGATTAACTCAGAAAAAGAGAGCTGAGGTGTAACAGACACTGGATATGAGATGGTCTTATTATGAAGATGCCACTGCCAGTAGGCAAGGCATAAATAGTAATATGTCCTGAATATTTGTTAGTATTTTCCTCATGACATGCACCTGGGAATCTTTTCTGTTTCAAACAATCCCACCATGGCCTGTTGTGCTAGGCCATCTACACAGGGAGAAAACGGCAAAATCTGAAACTGACTTTGTAGATTTGGCCTAGCTCATGGCAAAGCTAGCACCAGTCAGCCGTGCTGAAAGAGCAAACTTAGATGCTTGTACTCCAAAGCCCATTCATATAGTAACAGAGCATAATGCATGTGCACCTCATTCACACATTTTCTTGCTAACAAGACACTGGGTGGTGGTTTGTTAAATAGTTCAGAATATGGTACAACAAGTTTCTTCTACATTTTTTCAATGATTAGTGTGAGCTTGAATTTGTGTTTAACATTAAGTAAGTCATTTTAGAATTTATTAAGTCTGCATTTTATGGGTGTACAGAGTAATATTCGTTTAGCATTCATGAAGATAGTGTGGTTGATGGACATCAAATGATCTGATAGCTTTTAGGTAAGCATCATCCGAGGCTTTGCTACCACAGGTCAGGCATGCTGACCCAGGGCGTGGAGCGCATCATCGAACAAGTGGTCAACCCCAAGATCTTCCAGGTCATCAAACCCAAGATCGACGAGGCCGTCTGCGAGTACCTGGGCATCAACATGAAGGAGTGGAGGGAGGACAATGCGCGGCGCCAGGCGGAGCTCCTCCGTCAGCAGCAGGCCCTGCAGCAGGCGATGCAGCAGGCCAAGATCCAGGCCGCCATCAACGAGATCCAGCAGAAACAGCTGGAGAAGCAGAAACTGGCTGAACTGCAGCAGCAGCAACAGCAGCTGGCCGAGCTGCAACAGCAGCAGCAGCAGTTGGCCGAACTGCAGCAGCAGCAGCAGCACTTGGCAGAGCTGCAGCAGCATCAGCAGCAGCTGATGGAGATGCAGCAACAGCAGGCTCTGGCTAGTGCCTCTGCCACGGCTCTGACGGGTAATGCAGCACTGCATCAGTGCATGTGCACTTCAGTGTAGTACAGTAACAGTAATTTGAATTAAACAAGATAATGTTGCATAATGAGCAAAATTTCCATTTTTATTCACAGATACATGTTGGCAGGAGAGTTTCCAAGGTCTGTGTAGAGTCTTGGATTGGATTGAAAGCCCTTTTGTTTTGGAAGCAGATCCTTGACTAGCATTGCAGAGCTTTACGTTAAAATGTAGAGGTACTTGTTTCTGTTTGTTACTTTTTATGATGGAAGAACCATTGCAGTTGCAGTATTTGATAATGGTAGGATTAGTCTGTAGTAGATCAAAGAATGAAAAGATTAACGACTGCCGAGAAAAAATCCATTAGCCTTTGGACATCAACAGTAAGTTGTGCACATGCCATGCAGACTCGTGCTTGACTGTTAGATATCCTAGAGAAGTTAAAATTTTGTTCTAATATTTGCGCAGGTCATGAGTTCCTTGCAGTTTGTCGTTCGAACCATATGGTACACTGCAGTGTAACTAACGCACATGAACTGACACTTTTCAGGCTTAGGATGGAAATCCAGCCTGTACAAAATCTAAAAATTGCCTGTCAAGCCCAGCAAAGTGTTTGCTGTTCAGTTCAGTTCAGGCTTGGGAGATTTCCAAATTTTTGCAGCATTAGGGAGTGCCACTTTTCATGCTGACGACAACCTATAGATGGGAAAATGAGAAAATCACCTTTGAGTGGTATCACTGGTAGCCAACTGCTTTTTCACTGCTGAATGAACAACAGGGAACCTGATTGACTTGTATACATCAAAAAGTTAATCCTGGTCAGGATTTGTCAAAACCCAGTTTCCCCATCATTGAGACTGTTTTTCCTTTTCTGCTTTCTGCTGTGTACTCTTGTTTGTTATGTAGGCAGGTAAGGCCTTGATGATGCTAGAGATGTAGTGAGCGAGATCAGATACATCTGAAAGGTACTTCCAGCATTCCAGGACAGGGAAAGAAGGGGAAGTAATCTGGGCTTGATGAGTGTAATGATCGAGGAACGAAGAACCGATTAACCCCTTGACTGCCGCTATTTTGTATCAGTTTTGCACTTCTGTGTGCCGGAGCCAAATTTGACTTTTTGCGGTAGGTTCACTAATTTGATCAATGCTCATTTATTTGTGGAGATATCTCTTAGATTTTTGGCATGTTTTCTTCTTATATCCAGGGCTATAATATCTGCAAATAATATTTGATTTTGTTCATTCTGAGTATAATGAATATCTTATAATTCAACTTAAAAAAAAAAAAATTTTTGCAAGCATACAAAAACCCACAGCAGCAAAACAAAAAACATACAAACCCAGCCAAAAGTGGTTTTAGTGTTTACTGAACACCTGTGTAAATATTTGGTAGTGAATTTACAACCCACAATTGTTGTTTTATATGATAAATTTATGCATTTCTGGGGTACAGTACAATCCAGGTATCAAGGGACACAATTTTGTTTTCTTAGGTAGGTTCACTGATATGCCCACTGCTCTTTCAATTCTTGACATATATCTTAGATACTTGGGAAATTTTCTTGTTATATCCTTGGCTACAGCCAGATATCACAATAGTTTGATTTTGTTTGTAATGAGTAGACCAAAAATATATATAATGATGAATGTTTTGTTTGAAAAACAGACACTTTCAGAACATAAACAAAACTATAGCACTAAAATCACAATGAAATACCACAAAAACTGGTGGTAGTATCCTTTGAACTTCAGGACAAACATCTGTATTCACAATAAAGCTTGTCAATAGCATAAAATGTTTAGCAACCCATATCATAGGGGGCACTCCAGCCCAGGTAAGCGGGAAAGAAGATGGGAATTAAACATTATCCACAGCATCAGTCTGCACATCTTGCAAGCCTCTTGGGAATTGGTCTTGTTTAGCAGAGATGAACTAACAGTAACAACACTAAGTGTAACTTCCAATTATTCTGTCAGTTTTCTTTCACGCATGTGGTTTGGTTCACTCATGAACTAAGTGCGATTGATAAAAAGCCATCACCACAGAAGGTAATAAATAAAACATTGCAAAACCAACCACACCAAAAAAAAAGAGACTGCTGAAGATAGGACTGAGCTACAAAAGGCCACACCACAGATGATGAAAGCACACTAACAACTGAAAAATATACCGGTGTCGCAGAGAATACACCACACCACAGAACATATGGACAGAAGGATCAGGATCCCACACTACTGCCAGTAAATGCCAGTTATAGTTGACTGACACACATTTGGGTATGCACACACACACACACACACACACACACACACACACACACACACACACACACACACACACTGTGCATAAGCACCATATTCAAAAGCAACACACACACACACACACACACACACACACACACACACACACACACACACACACAGTCACACACACACACACACACACACACACACACACACACACACACACACACATGTACACACAGACACACACATACAGCACCACATGCAAATCACCACACACACACAAACACACACCATGCACAAACACTACACAAACACCACACACACACATACACACACCACACACACACACACACACACACACACACACACACACACACACACACACAATGTATACCCACACCATGCACAAGCACTGAACTCTCCTCTCTCTCTCTCTTCATACACACACACACATCATGCACAAACACCACACACACACACACACACACACATACACACACACACCACAAAACAACTCCACAAAATCCATAGGCTTGAAATTGCCAGTGTTTACCTTGATACCTGGATCACCCGTGAAAGAAAGGTCGAGATTTGGGCGATCAGCACTGGCCTCTGTCCATTCTGAAACAAGTTCCGACTGACGAGTGCCACACCCTCTTCCTCTGCCACGCCCCCTCACACTGGACCCTCGCCGTTGTCCTAAACCCCCTCCCCTTCCTCGACTCTCCTCCCGACCTCTCACGAAAGGAGGGAGGGGGCACTTGACATACATGGAATCGGATCGTCACTCTCCGATTCGGGCCCACTTGCGCCGGTATCGCTCGGTTTGAAGTCGGGGATCAGCTTCGTCATCAACACCAATCTCCGATAGCAAAGGGTGGTGTTGATTGTGATCGCTTTATTCCTCCTCCGAATCGCTTTGTTCCACTTCTTTGAAGTCTTCGTCATCGCTTTCAGGGTCTCGGATAACTTCTTGATGCACTTCAAGAGCATTAGATCGTTTGAAAACGGCACGCGCCTGATCAAACTGCCTGCTCGACTTGCCATCTTCAACTGAAAATGACTCGGCCGAACCTTGCCGAAGTAATCGCCCGAACGGACGTCGAGCCAGTCAGTCAGCGACCCGTAAAAGGGAAGAAACCGTCCTTTAGGGTCCCTGCAACTGTTTAAACCATTTTTTCTCCATGCCTCCCTTCTTTAAATCGCCGAATTTTGATGATGAAATTCTCTTGAACGCCATTCGTGCAAGGGCACACAGCTTTCCCGAAACCATCATGAACGCCTGTTTGTGCAAGGGCAGTCAACGTGTTAAGAAGATCAAATTGTCATCTGCCTCCCACCCCCCCCCTCCTCCTTTCCCGCACCGCCAACTCCCACTTTTACTTTCTGGGGTGGAAACTTTTGTGGAACAATTTTCATCACTTTTCTGGCCTGGTCACTTCTAACGGTTGTGTGTCACCCCTGTAGATGGATCAGTGAAATAATTACAATCACAGTGCAGTGCTACAAAAGTACAGGTGCTGTGTTTTGCCGTGTCAACAGGTATGATGCCAGCAGGTAACTTCAACATCCCCCCGCCCAGCATGTTCAAGTCGCAGCAGGACAGCGGGTGGCAGGGAGGCAACTCTTTCTTCCCCCCGTCCCAGTTTGGCAGCCCCTTCGTGAACCAGCAGGGCTTTCCCGCCTACATGCAGGGCTGGGGGGCCTCCAGCCTCTCCAACATCGACCTCTTCCAGCAGCAGCAGCAGCAGCAGCAACAACAGCAACAGCCGCAGCAGTCCATCAACCCAGGCCTGCCCACCCCCCCTCCCCCTCAGACCCCCAACCCCATCCTGTCTCAGTCTTTCCCAACCTTGACCTCCACCCCCACTCCTCCAGCTCCCCCTCCCTCCAGTGGGATAAAGCCTCCTCTACCCTCCGCCCCTCCTCCCCCGGGCCTGCCCAAGTCGTTGCCAGTCAGCGACATCATCACTCCTGTCCCCCCTCCGGCTTCCATGGTGGACATTTCCAGACCTCCGCCTGGTATGGGGGGTAGTGGGTCTGTGGGGATGTCTGGGACGGCCGGAGGTCGGATGTCGCCGGATCCTCCACCCCCTGGGACGGAATTGGCGCTGCCCAATATATCGTTGCCGGCGGCTGCACCGAAGCTGGACCCTGTGTCAGCGGTGGTGCACTCCTTCCTGTCTCCACGACTCCTGGCCGAGGCCATGATTGAGAGCCCCCAGACGAAGGTTGGTTAGGTGGTTGATTTGATCGTTTGTCTGTTTGTTCATCTGTTGATCGTTTCAGATTTTGAATGAACGGAAAAACACTTCTGTTATAATCATCTGAAATGATGATTAGTAGAGCATGAAACAAATGAGAGAGAGAGAGAGAGAGAGAGAGAGAGAGAGAGAGAGAGAGAGAAAGAAAGAAAGGGGAGGGTGAGAGAGAGAGAGAGAGAGAGAGAGAGAGAGAGAGAGAGAGAGAGTTACAAAAAAAAACCCTATCACCTGGTCATCGTAAAAGGTGACCGATGGATAGATTTAGGTAGAAAAAATTGAATTGATGAATAGAACTGGCGACACATTTTGAACTTTCTCTAGAATATAAGAAAAGAACTTCCTTCTGTGCTTACAGTGAAGTAAAACGCACACCTGCCAACTTTCCAAATTTTTTTCAAAAATCTGAAGTCATTTTTGAATAGGGCTGACAGAATATTGCAGAATGAAGCCCAAATTATGTTGTCTGAGTGTTGGCAATTATTTTGAAGATTTTTGAAGATTTGTGTGTAGTAGAAAATGCATGATCTTTAAAGCCCGCATTCATCAGCTTAAGTATTGAGGGGTCAAAAAAATGCATTCAGTCAAAAGCCAGACTGCCCCGTCTTCACCCCACCCCCACACTCTTTATCCCCTGGTTCTCGAACATTGACTCCAGATGTGCATAGAACTTTCTGTACATGATGCATATGCATAAGGGTTATGTCAAGATGTCCAAGAGAGAGGCCCGTCGTCAGGCCCGACTGCAGGAGGAGATCCAGCGCCGGACGGAGATCTTCAGGTCAGAGGTCCCCATCGCCCGCAACCTCTTCCCCCAGGACAGAGAGGCGAGGGAGGTGAAGGACAGACAGGTGGAGCCGGAGCTGGAACAGGTCAAGGTGCCAGTGTTGGTCGCGGCGGAGTCGGAGAAGACCGACGAGAAGAAGACAGAGGAGGACCAAGGGGAGAAGCGTCCCTACAAGTTTGCGTGGGACACGAAGGAGGAGGAGGAGATGAGCGACATCACCATCAGTTCCGTCCACACCAGTGACCTGTCCTCCTTCAGCGACATCGAGCAGAGCGACAAGGAATCGGACAGAGAGGAAGGTGAGGGTGGGGCTGGAGGAAGAGGAGAGAGTTGTCTGTGCTTGAGTGCTGTATCTGTTGGGGTGTTTGTGAACACACGAGCGGACATGCTGATTTGCATCATGTCATTTTAGTCGCGTGTAACATATTTTTATGTTCTGGTATCGTCTATTATTGTGTGTGAGTGTGTTTACCATGTAAGTGCTTATGATGCTCTAGGAGTTGTTTTTTTTTTCAGGTCATAGAGAAAGCTCTTTACTTTGACATATCATAGTACATTTAAAATTTAAAAAAAAAAAAAAAAATGATAATGCACATGCCTAAAAATCCCCACAAATTTCAGGATTTGCATGAATTGTTTTACAGTTTAAGAGAACCATTATTTTCAGCTCTGTGGAGTCAAGGGCATACCTCTTAAATTTGTGAACAAAAATCTGTGTTATCTGAAGACAAGACTGTTCTGAAAATTAGTGCATAACATTTACTGCAGATTAAACCTGCCTCAAACTGAAGCTAAATGCTTTGTTGGTTTGCTGTTCAAAATTGGCTTTTGATAGCTGGTTTCTTTCAGCTTCATTCTCTTATATGAAGTCCATATCTTATGTACAGTGCGAATATTTAAACACTGCGATCGACAGTGATGGGGCAAGTGTTGTCGATTCTGTTGAAGAAGGTAAGAAGTTCATGTGAAGTCAAGTTTTGTCAGTTTTAAACTCAACCTAAGTTAACCGTAATTAAAGTCTGCTCATGTTGTATGCCTGGTGTGTATTGTGTGTTGATGTGTGTACTGGACAACTGATGCTGTGAGCTGAGCTGACATGGATGATGATTGTAACATCAGATCATGTCTGAGTTGACATAAACATTTTGCTATACCATTACCATTACCATAAGATATTGGCCAAGAATGCAGAAGAAATACATGGTGAACTCGGAACTCTCACAAAAGTGTGTGTGAATAGGCAAACATGTGTTGCACAGCATTATTCACTTAAAAAATGTAACGTCTGTGACAGAAGTGCGCACATAATATTTCTGTCTGTCCACATGCATTCACTCCTAAGAAGCATGCACGCACACACACACACACACACACACACACACACACACACACACACACAACACACACACAAGCAAATATCCATAGAAATTTGTTAGGAGCATTAAGATTCCCAGGTCTGAACTACAGAAAAAATATATCATGTACAGAAATAACTGCACACCTGCATGGTCCTGTTTTCACATGCTTATCACACATAATTTCACACTGAAAGAACATATGTAATTAGTTTCACAAACAGGCAGTAGTGTGTCTAACAAGTTTCAGAGTCAGCATTTTCTGGGCTTTTTTTGGTTCTGTTTTGCAAAAAAAAAAAAAAAAAAAAAGTTTAGGAAAAAAACAATGCCATAATTATGGAGCTGATCATTTCCCAAGAAAATAACATTGCTATAATTGCAGAGCAAAATATTTCCCAAGAAAAGAACATTGCATAATTACAGAGCAAAATTGTTACAATTGCAGAGCAAATTGCTACAATTGCAGAGCAAAATATTTCCAAGAAAAGAACATTGCTATAATTACAGAGCAAAATTGTTACAATGCAGAGCAAAATTGTTACAATTGCAGAGCAAAATTGTACAATTGCAGAGCAAAATTGCTACAATTGCAGAGCAAAATATTTCCCAAAAAAGAAATTGCTAAATTACAGAGCAAAATTGTTACAATTGCAACAAAATGTTACAATTGCAGAGCAAAATTGTTACACTTGCAGAGCAAAATTGCTACAATTGCAGAGCAAAATATTTCCCAAGAAAAGAACATTGCTATAATTACAGTGCAAATTGTTACAATTGCAGAGCAAATTGCTACAATTGCAGAGCAAAATATTTCCAGAAAAGAACATTGCTATAATTTACAGAGCAAAATATTTTTCCAGAAAAGAACACTGCTATAATTTGCAGGCAAATATTCCCCAAGAAAAGAATATTGTGATAATTGCAGAGCGAGTATTTTCCCAAGGAAAAAACCAACGTGGTTGTAATTGCAGAGTGAACTATTTCCCAAGAAAAGAACATTGCTATAAAATGAATATTCCTCAAGAAAAGAACATTGTTATAAAAACATGCTATAATTTGAATATTCCCCAAGAAAAGAACATGCTATAATTTGAATATTCCCCAAGAAAAGAACATTGCTATAATTTGAATATTCCCCAGGAAAAGAACATTGCTATAATTTTTGGATATTCCCCAAGAAAAGAACACTGCTATAATTTAAACATTCCCCAAGAAAAGAACATTGCTATCATTACAAACTGACCATTTCCCCAGGGCTTGGCCCCAGCAGAGACTTGGAGGACGTGTCCAGCAACACGACCCAGACATCAAATCGGATCTGTCGGACTTTGAGGCACCAGACAAGGAGCTGTCCAAGCCACCCACCCCGGAGCACAAAACGTCAGCTGCCACGCCAGAGCCCAAACCACGGAAACTGGTGGCCCTGTCGTATAACTTGAGCGACAGTGAAGATGAGGAGACGAGGGAGGAGAGGAAAGCTCGCTTGGTGAGGATAGTGACAGCAATGATGTTGGTGATGATGTAAGGATAATGATGATAATGATCAGCCCCCAGTAGTGACGCTTTAGTGTCATGGGCTGTTCATAGCCGCCCAATCACTAGAACTTTTCTTGAATTTTCCTTTTTTAAAAAAAATTTATTTCTGACCAGCCGCCGTGGTGAAGTGGTTAGCGTCGCGGACTCCCGGCTGGGAGGTCGTGGGTTCGAATCTCATTAGAGTCATGTGGGTTTTTCTGCCCCGACCGGCTCCTACCCAGAGTTGAGTTTGCTGCGGACTCAGTTGGGAAGACTGGGACCACACAGACGAGTTTCATCCACTTAATGGATGCGTTTCTGAGAGTGTTGGCTCAAATTTCCTGACCAACACTGCAGGTACCTGTATCTCTCGGGCCTGGTTGACGCCAGGATATATTATGAAAGGAAGCGTAGAGTACAGCCCTATCATGTAGTCTCAGACCGAAATGGGAATCCGTAGCATCGTCTTAATCATCCTCATTCTCATCGATCAGCATAAAAAAAAGATGTCTCAAATTCTGTGGCCCCTCATGCCCTGCTCTCATGGTGACCTCAATTTCGATGTCCTCTCCACATCTGTGGCCTTGGTTTGGTTCCGTCGGGGTCACCGGTATCGGCGAGTCCATGGGGGCTGTCGTTGGACGGACGTGGTGGTGCCCTCCGGAGGGAGAGCTCACTCACACCGGCTCTGCGACTAAGCAATTATTGTCGTCAGTAGGGGGCTTAGTAGGTGGGTCCTGCGTATGTTAGATCAGAACAGGCACCACTGAACACCACCGAAGTGACTTGGCAGCAGTGCAGTGTCTCCTCCGGTGGGTTGCCTCTTGATGACTTGACATTGACTGCTCCCTGTGGATTGCCGGTGCCGGGGCTGCGGCGGGGCCGACCAGGCTGTGGCTGCGGACAGGGTGTCGGAATGAACGGCGTGGGTGCACTGCCTCTGAAGTGGTGCAGAGGTTGGGACAGCAAAAAAAAAAAAAAAAAGTTATTTCTGAAATCCATAAGTTTGTGTAAATATCGAGAATTTCAACATTTTGTTAAAAAGTGTGGGGCTTGGGGGTCAGTTTTTTTTGATGCACCTGATGAAGTATTGCAGAATAAAGACCAAATGATGTTTTATAAATTTTGGCTGTTTTGAAGAAAAAGGAAGTTTACTTCTAAACGTAGTTTTGTGATATACCTGTCCAGACAGGTGCCTGACCTCCTGACCTTGGCTGTCTGCGAGTGAGTGAGTTCGGCAGACATACAAACAAATGAAGTTACACATTTGTATCTACAGACTGAACATGGTCATCGGGATGTGCGCGATTTTCCTTTGCGCCTTCTGTCTTAAGTTAAGTTTCCTAGCCTCTTCTTTTCGAGGCTCTTCGTATGGAAATTTGGTTCATGGCAGGTCCATATACTGTTTCCATTCCCACTTCCGTTTTGCTCCTAACTTGAGGAGATAATTGCCTGTCTGTACATCCTTCGTTTTGAATGGAACAGATGCGTAACTTTTTGTGCTGTATTTTATATTTTATTTTTGGAGTGCACACTGGTTTGCTCATATGCATTTACAAGCACCTGCTCCTAAGGAGGGATGCTTTGTACATGTGCATTCTTCTGTTACATCTGTCATAAGAATCCCACTTTATTGTTTTTGATAGATGTTGATACACAGTGTTTTTATGCTTTAAAACCGTCTTCAATCTCTCTGGTTACCCATATAGAATGTGCTGACCAGCATTTTTGTGGTGTTTTCTGTTTTAATCATGATGAACATGTTAATGATGCTGCTGTTTGAACAAACAACAACAAAAATGCCCATTACTTTGAACTAATTTGATGTTCAGGCCAAGGAGAAGGAGGAGCGCTACCTGAAGCGTCAGGCGCGCAGAGCGGAGATGGAGCAGAAGAGGAAGGAGCGGGAGGAGGAGAAGGCCAGACAGCGAGAGGAGGAGAAGCTGAAGACAGAAGCAGCAGAGGTGGCGGTGGTAGTGTCGGAGGAGGTGACCTCTGCCCCTGACACCCAGACCGACGTAGAGCAGGAAGGTAGGCCAGGGCAGAACATGGATATGTAGTATGCATCCTGATCTCACTGGAATTAGAATCATAGAGCAGGGAGATAGGCCAGGGGAGAACATGGATATGCAGTATGCATCCTGATCTCACTGGAATTAGAATCAGAGAGCAGGGAGATAGGCCAGGGGAGAACATGGATATGCAGTATGCATCCTGATCTCACTGGAATTAGAATCATAGAGCAGGGAGATAGGCCAGGGCAGAACATGGATATGCAGTATGCATCCTGATCTCACTGGAATTAGAGTCATAGAGCAGGGAGATAGGCCAGGGCAGAACATGGATATGCAGTATGCATCCTGATCTCACTGGAATTAGAATCATAGAGCAGGAAGGTAGGCCAGGGCAGAACATGGATATGCAGTATACATCCAAACCTCACTGGAATTAGAGTCATAGAGCAGGGAGATAGGCCAGGGCAGAACATGGATATGCAGTATGCATCCAAACCTCGCTGGAATTAAGACTGAACAGACCAGCCACACATGGTCAGCGGTGGCAGGAGTTTAAAATTTTTTAAAAAGTAGTCTGTAAGCGACTGTTTAGCTGCATGATTTGAGTGGAAGGATAGTGAGGTGTTTCTGCTGTCCTTTCACACCAGTGTCTCAGACTTGGTCACGATGCATCGTAGGAGCCTTACCAATTTCTTGGAATGCAGCATAAACCCTCTTTGTGTTGGTTATATTGCCCAAATCTTCATCACTATCAGGTGCCTGTCTAGATGCGGCCATCCTTGACTCAAGAGTTCCTGACTTTTGCGTGCCCTGGCAGTGTGTTTCCCCTGACCCTGGCAACATGACTCTCTTTCTCTCTCTTTCCTGGCAACATCTCTCTCTTTCTCTCTCTTTCCTGGCAACATCTCTCTCTTTCCTGGCAACATCTCTCTTTCTCTCTCTTTCCTGGCAACATATCTTTCTCTTTCCTGGCAACATCTCTCTCTTTCTCTCTCTTTCAGAGTGTGAAATAGTAATTCCCTGGATTCGGATTTTGTTACGGATGGAAATGCGTGTGTGTGGAAGTCTGACTCACTCAGAATTATGGATGCATGCACGACTTTTCCTAATTCACATACACACACCCACTGATCCGAACAAGGACAGCCAGGCAACAAAATAACTCTTTTTTTATGCCGCCCGAGCCATCAAACAAAACACACAATTAAACATAGGTTGGTACACCCACCATTAGGTGTACATATACAATGAATTAATACAATTTTAATTATCAACTGCCGGGTCCAGCGCTGATGACGACGGCGGCAGCGACGAGGCAAGTCCGACACAGAGTCTCTTCCAAGCTGTGGTTCTCAATGAAGAAGGAGGGAAAGAAAAACTAACACGTTCGTGGCGTCTCTGTCAGCACCACGGTGACAGTCTCAACTACGAGCTGTGGCTCAAACACCTAAGAGCTGTGGCTCAACACCAACCAAGAGCTGTGGCACACACACCACCTGTGGCTCAACACCAACCAAGAGCTGTGGCACACACACCACACACACAGCGACGGCCTCGGACGCAGGTCGCTGGCACAAAAGAAGGGGCGACGTCCTGGCTCACCAGCAGCGATGTCTCCAACCCACTGGCCCAACAGTGGTCGGTCACGGGCGCAGTGGCAGGTAGGGCAATTGTCGGCGCTCAGGCCGGCCTCTCAACACCAGCAGCAAACAGGTGGAGAACGGGGCGTCAACACAGCTATGGCCCCGGCCCTAACCTGGTAGCAGCCAGTCCCCGTCAGTCCAGGGAACACTATCAACCTGGGGGCAACTGATTAACTACCTTGATTATCATGGCCACTATTCATTGCAATCACAACTATCTTCATATTCATTAGCCACATTATATCTCACTAGAACTTGAGCCATACATCAGCATATTCGTTCATCATTACAATATTCTTTTTTTCCGGAATCATAACATTACAACATTCCCTTTTCCGGAATCATTGCACTACAACATTCCCTTTTCCGGAATCATTACACTACAACATTCCCTTTTCCGGAATCATAACATTGCACAGGAAAGGATTTCCATATAAACCTTTCAGACTCTAGTTTTCCAAATTGGGGAAAGGATTTCCACATAAACCTTTCACAATCTAGTCTTCCAAATTAGGGAAAAGGATTTCCATCTGGATCCTCTTCAATAAACCATGAATACAATTCATTACACACAATTGATGATTATTTTTTCAAACTATAAATGTCTTTTGTCAATTCACAAAATGTTCATTTCTTTTCTTGTAACACAAGAATGTTCATTTCGTTTCATATAATCACCATGTCTTTCGTCAATTCAAGAAATGTTCATTTCTTTTCTTGTAACACAAGAATGCTCACTTCACTTCAGTTCATCAGCTTCAATATAGCAAAGGAAAGATTTCCACCACACTTGTTTAACAACACATATATTGATACCCATGTAAACACATCACACATCAGAATGAAAAACAAAAGTCTATGTCGCTCACTCTGGGAGCTTATTATCCATAGCATCAAAACTCTCCATCTTCTTGCAAACCATATTAGAATAGACACTTTTTTCTTCATCATGAAGCTCAAAGCCAGTTAAGTTACAAAATAAACAAAATCTTTTTTCTTTTTTTCTGAAGACCACTTCTTATAACACTCATTTCATCTATTCACATTTTCCGAAACAATTTCCTTTTGTTACCCTATCAAGTCATAGGATAACAGAACAACAATATATTTTTTTGAAATAAAACCTTCACAAGAGCGCTGAGGAAGTTTCAGTCGCTCCTAAACGGGAATACAGTTTTAGTTTGTTAATAAATAAACATTCAATGATAAATACCTGACTGCTGCTTGCAAACGGCTGAGTCCCTCTTCGGCCTTCTGTGACTTGTATTGCCGGAATCACTGCAGAGACTGCCTAACAATACTCCCCCTCCTCAAAAAAAACAATGTCCGAATTGTTTTTACTAAGAGGAAGTAAACAACTCCAGGTCACAAAATTCCAGAAACAAGTACATGAAAAGGACATCAAACTGGGATGTACTCAAACCAATGTATGCTAGCTTGTTGCTGACCTCACGGACAGCCTCTCCATACCCACACAGGGTAGAGACCACACATATAAACCAATGTATGCTAGCGTGTTGCTGACCTCACGGACAGCCTCTCCATACCCACACAGGGTAGAGACCACACATATTTACTGACCACTCGGTCAGCCTCTCCATACCCACACAGGGTAGAGACCACACATATAAACCAATGTATGCTAGCGTGTTGCTGACCTCACGGACAGCCTCTCCATACCCACACAGGGTAGAGACCACACATATTTACTGACCACTCGGTCAGCCTCTCCATACCCACACAGGGTAGAGACCACACATATAAACCAATGTATGCTAGCTTGTTGCTGACCTCACGGACAGCCTCTCCATACCCACACAGGGTAGAGACCACACATATAAACCAATGTATGCTAGCGTGTTGCTGACCTCACGGACAGCCTCTCCATACCCACACAGGGTAGAGACCACACATATTTACTGACCACTCGGTCAGCCTCTCCATACCCACACAGGGTAGAGACCACACATATAAACCAATGTATGCTAGCGTGTTGCTGACCTCATGGACAGCCTCTCCATACCCACACAGGGTAGAGACCACACATATAAACCAATGTATGCTAGCGTGTTGCTGACCTCACGGACAGCCTCTCCATACCCACACAGGGTAGAGACCACACATATTTACTGACCACTCGGTCAGCCTCTCCATACCCACACAGGGTAGAGACCACACATATAAACCAATGTATGCTAGCTTGTTGCTGACCTCACGGACAGCCTCTCCATACCCACACAGGGTAGAGACCACACATATAAACCAATGTATGCTAGCGTGTTGCTGACCTCACGGACAGCCTCTCCATACCCACACAGGGTAGAGACCACACATATTTACTGACCACTCGGTCAGCCTCTCCATACCCACACAGGGTAGAGACCACACATATAAACCAATGTATGCTAGCGTGTTGCTGACCTCACGGACAGCCTCTCCATACCCACACAGGGTAGAGACCACACATATAAACCAATGTATGCTAGCGTGTTGCTGACCTCACGGACAGCCTCTCCATACCCACACAGGGTAGAGACCACACATATTTACTGACCACTCGGTCAGCCTCTCCATACCCACACAGGGTAGAGACCACACATATAAACCAATGTATGCTAGCGTGTTGCTGACCTCACGGACAGCCTCTCCATACCCACACAGGGTAGAGACCACACATATAAACCAATGTATGCTAGCGTGTTGCTGACCTCACGGACAGCCTCTCCATACCCACACAGGGTAGAGACCACACATATTTACTGACCACTCGGTCAGCCTCTCCATACCCACACAGGGTAGAGACCACACATATAAACCAATGTATGCTAGCTTGTTGCTGACCTCACGGACAGCCTCTCCATACCCACACAGGGTAGAGACCACACATATAAACCAATGTATGCTAGCGTGTTGCTGACCTCACGGACAGCCTCTCCATACCCACACAGGGTAGAGACCACACATATTTACTGACCACTCGGTCAGCCTCTCCATACCCACACAGGGTAGAGACCACACATATAAACCAATGTATGCTAGCTTGTTGCTGACCTCACGGACAGCCTCTCCATACCCACACAGGGTAGAGACCACACATATAAACCAATGTATGCTAGCTTGTTGCTGACCTCATGGACAGCCTCTCCATACCCACACAGGGTAGAGACCACACATATTTACTGACCATTCGGTCAGCCTCTCCATACCCCCACAGGGTAGAGACAATGGCTAAACATTCCCGCTCAATAGCCCTCACCTGAAACTACTCCCTGACGAGAATGTTCTAACTGGATTCTTTTAGATTCCTCAACTTGTTCTAAGCTTTTAGTTTCTTCAACTTGTTCTAATCTTTTAGTTTCCTCTTGTACTCTTTTGCTCTTTTGGTTTCCTGTTCTAACTCCACTCTTTTAGTTTCCTCTATCTCTTTTTGTCTTATGGTTTCCACCTGCATTCTCCTTACGTCCAGTCTTTCTTCTCTTTCTGAATCTTGCCTAATACATTTATCAACATGCTCCAGTAAAAGCTGACCTTCCAGACCAAATGCCTTACCACGTTGTAAGTATTTAGTGAAAACTCTATCTTCGTCCTCAGAGGCCATAATGAAACACTAAGTCAGTGGACCAAAGACAATCAAAAGAACGTTTAGGTACTACGGACACTGAAATATATTCCAAAGAGGGTTCTTACGATTTTTTCCTTCCTTTTTTCACACAAACATATATATCTATCACACTTTAAAAAAAACTACGACTAATTTGAAAGGGAACGCAACGATAGTAATAAATAGAAGCTTACGGGTTTGGGAAATGCACTTAATAATCAACGGTAGGTAAACAACAAATGCATGAATCAATAACAGCACTAATGAGGAAACAAATGCATAAATCAATCAACAATGAATAAACAGAACTTAGTCACCAATGAATAAACATATGCATAACTCAAGCAATGAATAATACACATATGCACATATAAATATAGACAATCTTGTTGGTTTTTTTTTTCTTTGGGGAAAAGGGGGGTTATCTTTTAAAAATGGCCCAGGCAGCCAATCATACACACATTCATTCAAGAAAAAAGAATCTTCAGAATGCTAGAGAAGCAACACAATCCCCAAGTGAAAAAGATAGAAATAGAAACAATGAGAAGGGTAACAAAAGAGAATCAAACCAAAACCCACAGAAGATAAAGAACTAGGCCCTCATATCTCCAGAAACTGTACAAAAGAGATACCCCGTTACACTGGAGACGGGAAATCAACTCAAGAACCAGTCATACAACAATACAAAACAATCAAGCCTTTCAAAATGAAAGTCTGTCAACGTGTCCTAACTTAATAACTGGGGACACTATAAGGGGTCACAAAAGAAATCCTAATCCTAACAATTTGGAAGGTGAATGCGAAAAAGTACTACGGGGTCACCAGATGTTACGGATGGAAATGCGTGTGTGTGGAAGTCTGACTCACTTAGAATTATGGATGCATGCACGACTTTTCCTAATTCACATACACACACCCACTGATCCGAACAAGGACAGCCAGGCAACAAAATAACTCTTTTTTTTTATACCGCCCGAGCCATCAAACAAAACACAATTTAACATAGGTTGGTACACCCACCATTAGGTGTACATATACAACGAATTAATACAATTTTAATTATCAACTGCCGGGTCCAGTGCTGATGACGACAGCGGCAGCGACGAGGCAAGTCCGACACAGAGTCTCTTCCAAGCTGTGGTTCTCAATGAAGAAGGAGGGAAAGAAAAACTAACACGTTCGTGGCGTCTCTGTCAGCAACACGGTGACAGTCTCAACTACGAGCTGTGGCTCGAACACCTAAGAGCTGTGGCTCAACACCAACCAAGAGCTGTGGCACACACACCACCTGTGGCTCAACACCAACCAAGAGCTGTGGCACACACACCACACACACAGCGACGGCCTCGGATGCAGGTCGCTGGCACAAAAGAAGGGGCGACGTCCTGGCTCACCAGCAGCGACGTCTCCAACCCACTGGCCCAACAGTGGTCGGTCACGGGTGCAGTGGCAGGTAGGGCAATTGTCGGCGCTCAGGCCGGCCTCTCAACACCAGCAGCAAACAGGTGGAGAACGGGGCATCAACACAGCTATGGCCCGGCCCTAACCCGGTAGCAGCCAGTCCCCGTCAGTCCAGGGAACACTATCAACCTGGGGGCAACTGATTAACTACCTTGATTATCGTGGCCACTATTCATTGCAATCACAACTATCTTCATATTCATTAGCCACATTATATCTCACTAGAACTTGAGCCATACATCAGCATATTCGTTCATCATTACAATATTCTTTTTTTCCGGAATCATAACATTACAACATTCCCTTTTCTGGAATCATTGCACTACAACATTCCCTTTTCCGGAATCATTACACTACAACATTCCCTTTTCCGGAATCATAACATTGCACAGGAAAGGATTTCCATATAAACCTTTCAGACTCTAGTTTTCCAAATTGGGGAAAGGATTTCCACATAAACCTTTCACAATCTAGTCTTCCAAATTAGGGAAAAGGATTTCCATCTGGATCCTCTTCAGTAAACCATGAATACAATTCATTACACACAATTGATGATTATTTTTTCAAACTATAAATGTCTTTTGTCAATTCACAAAATGTTCATTTCTTTTCTTGTAACACAAGAATGTTCATTTCGTTTCATATAATCACCATGTCTTTCGTCAATTCAAGAAATGTTCATTTCTTTTCTTGTAACACAAGAATGCTCACTTCACTTCAGTTCATCAGCTTCAATATAGCAAAGGAAAGATTTCCACCACACTTTTGTTTAACAACACATATATTGATACCCATGTAAACACATCACACATCAGAATGAAAAACAAAAGTCTATGTCGCTCACTCTGGGAGCTTATTATCCATAGCATCAAAACTCTCCATCTTCTTGCAAACCATATTAGAATAGACACTTTTTCTTCATCATGAAGCTCAAAGCCAGTTAAGTTACAAAATAAACAAAATCTTTTTTCTTTTTTTCTGAAGACCACTTCTTATAACACCTTGGAAGTCTGAGGAGTTACATTTTCAGGACGAAAAAAAAACCCAACATTTTTATCGAAATGAAATCAACTGAATTTTTTTTTCCAGATTGACTTTGTCAAAACTTGGTCGAAAGTTCACTGGGAAAAACGGAGTTGATTTTGAAATTAATTTTGATGGCCAGAGTTCTCTGTCAAGAAAGTAATGGATTTTTTGGGGGAGGGGGAGCGGGATATGTTGCCTTTGTACATGACGTGGCATTACTACCTGTGTACTGTACGTGTTTCAGGTGAGGAGTCCAAGCCAGTGGAGGCAGTAGGGGAGGTCACCCCGGTCCAGACCCAGACTCAGCCAGCCTCCAGCTCTGCTGCGGCCACATCCTCCCAGGATGAGGGGGAACCCCCGTGTCCAAAGCGGCGACCACGACACCAAAGAAACGTCGCACCAAAGCGGAGATGAAGGAGGAACTGATGCAGCAAAAGGTGGGTTAAGTTTCACTGTCTGTTAACCCTTCAACTACCAGCAGTGGCGTGTGTGTGAGGAATTGTTTTCAGGGAGGTGGTTTCTATGTTAACCCTTTACCTGCCAGCAGTGGTGTGTATGTGGGGAATTGTTTTCAGGGAGGTGGTTTCTATGTTAACCCTTTAACTACCGGTAGTGGTGTGTGTGTGAGGAATTGTTTTCAGGGAGGTGGTTTCTGTGTTAACCCTTTAACTACCGGTAGTGGTGTGTGTGTGAGGAATTGTTTTCAGGGAGGTGGTTTCTGTGTTAACCCTTTAACTACCGGTAGTGGTGTGTGTGTGAGGAATTGTTTTCAGGGAGATGGTTTCTATGTTAACCCTTTAACTACCAGTAGTGGTGTGTGTGTGAGGAATTGTTTTCAGGGAGGTGGTTTCTATGTTAACCCTTTAACTACCAGTAGTGGTGTGTGTGTGAGGAATTGTTTTCAGGGAGGTGGTTTCTATGTTAACCCTTTACCTACCAGTAGTGGTGTGTGTGTGAGGAATTGTTTTCAGGGAGGTGGTTTCCATGTTAACCCTTTACCTACCAGTAGTGGTGTGTGTGTGAGGAATTGTTTTCAGGGAGGTGGTTTCTATGTTAACCCTTTACCTACCAGCAGTGGTGTGTGTGTGAGGAATTGTTTTCAAGGAGGTGGTTTCTATGTTAACCCTTTACCTACCAGTAGTGGTGTGTGTGTGAGGAATTGTTTTCAGGGAGGTGGTTTCTATGTTAAACCCTTTACCTACCAGCAGTGGTGTGTGTGTGAGGAATTGTTTTCAGGGAGGTGGTTTCCATGTTAACCCTTTACCTACCAGCAGTGGTGTGTGTGTGAGGAATTGTTTTCAGGGAGGTGGTTTCTATGTTAAACCCTTTACCTACCAGCAGTGGTGTGTGTGTGAGGAATTGTTTTCAGGGAGGTGGTTTCTGTGTTAACCCTTTACCTACCAGCAGTGGTGTGTGTGTGAGGAATTGTTTTCAGGGAGGTGGTTTCTATGTTGGTCGTTGCTCATGACAAGGCAAGGGGGCAAAAAGGTAGAAAATGAGATATGTTTCCTTCCAGTCATTAAAAAGCCAAGGTCTGTAGTCCACACAAGCAAATGCTGTTGTTCCGGCTGGTATTTAAAAGCCACATAGTTGGTAGCTACTGTGATTAGTTCTTCTGTGGTGAATGTTCATTTTTTCACTGTGTGTGTTTGTGTGTGTGTGTGTGTGTGTGTGTGTGTACACGCATGCACTTATGTGTGTCTGTTTGCATGCATGCTTGTTTGTATCTGTGTATGTATGTATGGTTGTGTGTGTGTGTGTGGTGACTTGCCAGTGTACTTTGGTGGGTATGCTTGAAATAAGTGTTCTACCTTTTGCATAGATTTTATGAAGTGCAATTGTCAGACGTTTTATTTCCTTATGCGTAAGCTTTCTGAATTCGTTTGAGACAGAGGATTCTGAATGCTCCAGTATTGATCATTATGTTGATATTATTAGTAGTATTATTATCATTGTTATTATTATTATTATCATGATTAGTATTATTAGTATTACTATTATTATTATTGCTGTTGTTATTGTTTTCTCTTTAAACAGTAATGAATTACAGCAAGCTGCAAATACTCCAGTTTAGGATGAAGTTTTTGACCCCACATGTTGACTATACTGACAGCACCAACATCACCGCTGTTGTCACACACACAGGTTGAGCAGAGGAGGGCCATGCGCAGCCGGCGTCAGCGAACCCTCAACCGCCGCTACCTGTCGGAAGAGTTCACCTCCATCTTTACCGAGAACCGTCACCTGGCGCCTCACCTGGGCTTCTCCGACCCCAACGTGCAGGACGTGGAGCAGACGGTGGAGGTCGTGGACACCACGGTGCAGATCGACGACAGCGCCATGTTCATCCAGGACATGGAAGTCCAGGAGGAGTGCATCATCGAGACCGAGACCATCCCCCTCCCGGAAGAGTCCATCCCTCTGGGTGCCGTGCAGGGGGACCAGATCACTACCACCACCATAGAAATCTCCGCGGAAGACGTTGTGCGGAAGCGTGACGAGTCGGAAGAGAGGGAACGGAGGAGAAGCAGCCGGGTGAGCTCCCCTTACAGCGACATCTCGGACGAGTCTCACTCGTCAAGGTCAAGATCAGTGTCGCCGTCGTCCTCCTCCTCGTCTTCCAGCTTGTCAGAGAGAAGCCTGTCAAGACGACGTCGGCGCCGTGCTAGTGACAGTAGTGATTCTGACGATGCGGTGTTGAAACCTTTGGCACGAAGACGACGGAGGTCAGGGGATGGTGGTGTGAGAACCCTGCGATCCAGGTGAGTAATATTGGCCATTGTCACTTTACATTGACCCAGGTGAGTGATATTGGCCATTGTCACTTTACATTGACCCAGGTGAGTGATATTGGCCATTGTCACTTTACATTGACCCAGGTGAGTGATATTGGCCATTGTCACTTTACATTGACCCAGGTGAGTGATATTGGCCATTGTCACTTTACATTGACCCAGGTGAGTGATATTGGCCATTGTCACTTTACATTGACCCAGGTGAGTGATATTGGCCATTATCAGTTTACAGTGATCAGGTGAGTGATACTGGCCATTGTCACTTTACATTGACCCAGGTGAGTGATATTGGTCATTGTCAGTTTACAGTGATCAGGTGAGTGATATTGGCCATTGTCACTTTACATTGACCCAGGTGAGTGATATTGGCTATTATCAGTTTACAGTGATCCAGGTGAGTGATATTGGCCATAGTCAGTTTACAGTGATCCAGGTGAGTGATATTGGCCATTGTCACTTTACATTGATCCAGGTGAGTGATATTGGCCATCATCAGTTTACATTGATCCCGGTGAGTGATATTGGCCATCGTCAGTTTACAGTGATCCAGCTGAGTGACATTGGCCATTGTCAGTTTACAGTGGTCCAGGTGAGTGATATTGGCCATCGTCAGTTTACATTGATCCAGGTGAGTGACATAGGCCATTGTCAGTTTACAGTGGTCCAGGTGAATGATATTGGCCATCGTCAGTTTACAGTGATGGAGGGGAATGATGTTGGCTATCATCAGTTTACAGCGATCCAGTGATCAGGTAAGTGATCTCTCATTCCACTACCTTTACCCATCCCTAAACTGAATCAGGTACTCATTTTATGCTGGGTGGACCGAGAAGTTTTTCAAGGTAAAAAAAAAAAGTGACCCCATGAGTGGTTTGAACTCATGACTAGTAGCTCAGCAAGCAGATGCTCCGACCATGTGATCAGGGTCCCCCTGAGAAGATGATGCCTGAGTAAATAAAGAATCGACATAGGATTAAATGAAAAAGAAAAAACATATTATCTGGGATATAGCGACTGTTAAAAAGGATAAAAGGAATATGTAACGGCCAGCTTTTGATGCTTTTTTTTGTTGTTGTGAATCATGTGTTCAGCAGTTTTACAGATGTTGGACCAAATATGATGTGTGTGTGTGTGTGTGTGTGTGTGTGTGTGTGTCACAAAGAGAGAGAGAAGCTTGGAAGCATATCCAGCCCCTCACCTCTCACCCCCTCCTGCCTCCTTCCCCTTCCTCTGCCCAACACGCACTCACTCACTCACACACACACACACACACACACACACACACACACACAACACCACACACTCACACTCACACACACTGCTCCACCACAACCTCGTCTTTCCTTCCCCTTCTTGATAATCACGCTCGTATCCCATCTCCATCCTCTTTTCTCCTTCCTTCCCACAATGCAGTGCACAGACTTGGTGTGTCTTGCTGTGCAGTGGTCGGCCTGGGAGGTCAGAGGTGACAGAAAGTCGGTCGCGCACCAGTCAGCGCTACAGCCCCGACGACCTGTACAAACCTCGCACCAGCCATCGCCGACCTGCCTCCCCCCCTAGCGCTGTGGGCACACGCCATGACAGGGACAGGTGAGACAGGTGTCTTCACATGCTCCCTTAGTGGGGAAGGTGCTGCATTGTTGCTATTAATCAACACACTTTTTTCATGGTTTGATTTATTGAAGCTTTGGAAAAGTGTGGAGAAACTGAGGTTCCCTTTTGAAGGTCTTTTAAGTCTGTGAACACTTGGGTTTTAAAAAGTTGGGTTTTTTTTGTTTGTTTTTTTTCTAGTTCTGTTCTTAGCATTTTGTCGTTATCTTTTCCTAATCCAGGCCTGTTTACCCAAACGATTTTGTCGTAATTTTTATGGAAACAAAAAAAATTACGGAAATTACGGCCTCCCGTTCCCCCCCCCCCCCCCCCAATTACGGGAAAAAAATCAAAGACAGAAAATTGTTAAACGCGAAGTTTTGTCTGCTACCGTTTCGGTCAAAAGCAGTAAGATGACATTTCCCAGCGTGCCGTTATTTTTTTTTCAAATTACAGGTTTCTGTCCGAGATATTACAGGTACATGAATTTGGGGTAAACATGTTGGCTAATCTGCAATTGATCAGACAGACTGAGAAACAATTTCAGCAGTTTTCAGATTTTACAACTTTTCACAGAAAGCATGACTTATGCATGGGTGACACACAAAGATGAGTGTTACTCATGACAGCTGAACATCATCTTTGCTTGATCAGTCCCTCTTGAGCACCACATGATCACGCAGAAACGCTGAAGTCAGGGACCCAAGCCTATGACATGGATTTCACATTGAAGGCTGTCAGTCTGGCTCATCACAAGGTGAGCCGCACAGGAACTCAGGTCGGTAGTGTAATGCTGGTGTGGTCAGCATGGCGAACTTCCCTGATGCATGAACGTGCAGTAGTCCCTCTCAGACTGGCTTGACAAAGCACCCAGTATCACGTGACCAGGTATCTTTTTCCTGTCTCTGATGAAAGAGAGCAGAGAGTGAGTTAAAAGTTCTGCCCCCTTCTAGTCAATGATCAGTACTTTAAAGCAGTTTCTATACATGCTGACCAATGTTACCAACGGCAGCATATTTGGCTGTCCACATTCATTGTCAACGGCAGTTGAAGCATTGAACTCCTTTGAATGAAGGCTGTTCATCTCTTGTTTTACGTACAACCCGGTTTATATTCCAGTACCTGAAAGGAGGTGTGGGGATTTAGAGTGGGAAGAAAAGCAGGTGAAGTATTATGTTTGGAAGGTTAGGTACAAGCATCAGATGTTTGTAGTCTACACATTGCTGTGGTTTCTGTGGGGAATGCCGTGTTGAACATGTATTCTCTGATCTTTCATAACAGGCGGGATTCCTTCAGTTCAGACATGAGGATTCACCACAGAGGACGGACATTGGACGTGCATGGGTCAGACAGACAGAATCTGCGTGACACCCCCTCTGAGCCCAGGTCCTCTGCACGCACCCAGAAAGCGCCCTCTGTTGCCAGCAACCCATCGGAAAGCTCTGAGCCTCGACCAGTTACCCCCAGTGTCATGGCTGACCTGGAGTTGGAGCCAGTGTCTCCAGACGACAATTCCCTGGACAACATGGACGAGGAGGATGAGGGGGAAACGGAGGTCAAGGACACCGCTGTGGAAAAGAAAGCAGAGATGAGTCCAACAGAGGGACCGAAAGCCGACAGTTCTGACGGGCAGAAAAGTGACACGCAGGGGGAGGGCGATGAGGCGAGACGTCGCAAGAGTCGTGTTCCCATAGAACTGGTGGATTTTGGGGAAGCGGCGCGTCACACCAGGGGGAGCATCGGTGCTGCCAGCGTCAGTGGAGCCGGGGTCGGAGCCTCGTCGGCCAGCTGGAGCAGTCGGTGGCCTGATGGGAAAGGGTATGGGTCATCTTCCACTTCACATCCTGCACCTTTACCCTCCACCACCTCCTCCCAGAGGTAGGTCCATTGTGTGTTGAGCCCACCTTGAGTCACAGGGGTCCCACTTCAACGCAAATTCATGAATTGTCGTGGAGTGTAAAAATGACAGTCTGTAGAAAGAAAGGAGAAAAAAAAAGTGAAAAAGACATAGGGAGAGAAGAAGAGGAGAGGCAGTGGACCCAGTGAAGCATTGGTCAGGTCCCCCAATTTGGGACTGGGTGACATCAGGCTGTTTCTCTTTGAGATCTGCCTCCTCTTTCTTCATGTCTCAAGCTCCTCATTCTGCGCCGGTAGTGTAACAGCCTGCACAGCTTTGTCGTCTGCTTTTTCATTTCTTGAAGTTATCTGCTTTGAACCGGTGGAGGAGTCTGTGTGCTGACCCCAGGCCCAGCCGGGGCTGACTGAGATCCATGGGGAGCTCTGGATTGGTCTGGATCCCGTTTTTTCTGCTGTCTTTATCTCCTGTGCCACACCCTGCTCATTGCAGCTTCCTGTCCACAGCCACACGCTGGCTTGTTCTGCCGCAGCCACGGCACCGGCAACCCGCACGGAGCATTTAATCTCAAGTTGTCATGAGGCAACCCACCAGAGGCGACACTGCACTTGGGCAGAGTCATGTCAGTGGTGTTCAGTGGTGCCTGAACAGGGCATCACCTGCAGGGCATCACCTGCAGGGCATCACCTGCCAAAACCCACAATGATAACGATCATTGTTTAATCATGGAGCCAGTGAGTGCAGGTGCCCCTCACTGGGGGGGGGGTGGGGGGGGGGGGTGCTGCCAGGGTCTATCCAACACGAGTTCTCATAAACTTGTTGATGCAGGCAACATCGACAGGAACGCACCAAGGGCATAGAGACCGGTAGGAAATGGAAACGGGGGTCACCATGACAGCAGGGCATAAAGGGCCACAGAATTGGAGACGTTTGTTTCATGCTGGTTGATGAGAATGAGGATGAAGAAAATGGGACTGTGGAGTTCCTTTCCAGTCACATGACAGAGCTGTACTCTACACTTACTTCCCTAATATATCCCAGAGTCAGCCAGGCCCAAGAGATAAGACACCTGCAGTGTTGGTCAGGAATGCCGAGCACCACTCCCCCCCAGTCTTCCCAGTTCAGCTCGTAGCAAACTCAGCTCAGGGTAGGAGCTAGTCAGGGCAGAAAAATCCCACCAATGAATGGTTCTGATGGGAATCGAACCCAGCTCCCAGCTGGGAATCTGCAACACTCGCTGCTGTGCCATGGCATCTGGGGTTGGTCGGGTCTCAGCTTCAGATGGAGTTTGAGTAGGAGTCATCTGAGTGCCAATTTCACATATTTTTTTTCGCTTCAACTTGTTTTGAAGTCCTTCTCTCACCCATTTGCGGCAAGAGATCTTCCACTCCTCAACTTGCCCTTTCAGGTCCCCTTTGGAGGCAGCTGTCTTGAGAGATGAGGGTGGCATTGTTCCTCTCTCGTGAGGTCTATCATTCCAGGGCCAGCTTTTCTTTTTTTTCTCTCCAGATACATCATCAGTCACGCCCTGTCATGAAGATTTCCATCTCACTCGTCTGTGTGATGGCGAAAAGCCTTCTGTTGGCTTTTTCCTCTCTCCAGACGTGCAGATGTCCATCTGCATCTTTGACACAGTGTGCCCATGTGGATGTAGGGAATGATTGGTCTGTGCATTACACGTGGGAATGTACTACACTGCAGGTGTCTGAACCGTTGGACAATGGTGTCCTTAATGGACAGCAATGCACACGCAGGGGGATAGTGCAGGCCAGAGCTTTTTTTTGTTTTTGTGTTAAAAAATTTCCATCAAACAAAATTAATGATTTCAATCAATTAAAAAAAAAAGACTGACAATATAGAACAAACAAACAAACAAACAAAAACCCACCCAGAATAATATCACTTAACACACACACACACACACACACACACACACACACACACACACACACACATACATACACACACACACACACACACACACACACACACATATGTATATACTCAATCACATATACATACTCATATGGAGTCATAATCAATGAAATATTACAAAAAAAGATACTGCCAGTCAAATATTTTTTGTGCTGCACAATAATATGCAGCGTACAATATCCACATTATTTGTTTGGTACCTCTTCATAACTTCCTAGTAAAGTGTTTGTGCCAAGAAAAAATAATAAACATATAAATGTATTCAAGTCTCATTCAGATTTCAATCACTTGAGTCAAAAAATAGATGTGTAAAAGGTTCAGTTTTTATGAAGGTTGGAGTCATTGCCACATATTTTCACATTGTGTTCTTTGAATTTGTATTTCAGTTCTTTCATGAAACAAGAAATGAGTGGGCATTCACTATTCATTTTGCATTTAAAGATGTATTGTTTTTAACAAACAAAACTGTAAAGTTTGTAACAGCATCTGTTATGACACCAAAATCCAGTGCAGGTGAGAGTCTGTACCGCTCTGAAAAGTGCATTCAGACTCCTGACCAGACAGGCAGTGTGGTTCACCAAGTGTGGATGTTCAGAGCTGTTCAGGACTCTGATACAGTGATAGCCATGTGTCCCCTCTAAGTAGTTTTCCTCCGATTCATCCTCCTGATTGATCGTTGCGAGTCGATAATGGTGATGTATGTAAACACTGCTACACATGTATATAGTACACACACGTGCGCGCGCACGTGTGTGAACACACGCGCACACACACAAACACAAACAAACACACACACACACACACACACACACACACACCCCACACACACACACACATACATACATTACAAACAACAAATACACACACACGCACACACATACACACAAAGTTACACATAAATAAACATCAACAGTCTCTCTCTCTCTCTCTCACACACACACACACACACACACAGACACACACACACACACACACACACACACATGCATACACACAAAGTTACACATAAATAAACATCAGCGGTCTCTCTCACACACACACACTCACACACACACACACACACACACACACCCACGAACATGCACACATGCACACACAAAGTAAAAGAATAAATCTACACACACACAAAGTCACATATACACAAACAACAACAACAACACACACACACACACACACACACACACACACACACAGCAGTAATCTTTTACAGTTCAGTCCAACTTCCGAATCAGTTCCAAAAGCTGGGAAGTAAACACTATATATATAAAGCTTTGTTTTCAGGTCCACCACTAACCCCTTTGTGTACGACCGCAGTCAGATGTCGTGGCACAGCAAGGCAGGGATGTCGGCTACAGGGACAGAGGTCACATCCCCATATGTGTACGATCGTAGTAAATACAACTGGCCTGGTTCCCAGCCGCCGTCAGACAACACTGCGTGAGTCGTATAGTTATTTGAGGTTCTTAAAAGTAATGATGAGCATGAACGATTTGAGTTTCAGCAATCACTGATCTTGATTGTTTTAGCAGGGTCTGGCTTGGGCCTTTGGAATTGCTACATGTAGCTCAAAGAGAATTATGTGTGTTTCCGCAGGGATGTGTTTGGTTATCTTTAAGATATTATTTTTGAACCTATCTAAAGACCCCAGTGTACCTCCACCACTTGAAGAGTCTGCTGTAATACCACCACTTCCAAAAGAGTCTGATGTACCATGACCACTACCATCTGTAGAGGTGTGTTTGTGTGTGTTAAGATGAATCTTAAAAAAATGTTCATGGGGGGTAGATTTATGTTTAGATTATTGCAGCAGGGATTTTGTGTTGATATCCAATATCAGATGATCTACGTTTTGGAATGTTTAGGGCTTTAAAGATAAAGTTACAAGGAGATCAGAAATTGAAACAGGAGTTATTGCTCTCAGATTCATCTGTTGGATAAATAGTTAATTAAAAAAGAAAATGCTGTTGTGAAGTGAAATACAAAAAATGATACTGTTAGACACTGATGTGTACTAGCAGCATTTTCAGACTGTTATGGTCAGAATTTGAGTGCCTACATCATTGCATCATACTGATTTAGCTTAGACATACATTTCTAAGGCAATGATCTGTTTTGACCTTATTGCATGATTATTTGCACATACAGTATCGTGTTGTGTATTGGTAAAAAGACGTTATTATTTGGTGATCTAGATTGTTATTTGTCAGTTGTTGCGGATGCAGGTTTGTTGATTCGGGAGTTGTTGTGGTGGTTGCAGGTACACTGCCTACGACCGCAGTAAGATGAAGTGGGTGGCCCCACACCTCAGGACCCCACGCTCACCTGGTCCCTCCCACGAGTGTGACTCGGACACAGGGGGCGCCCGACGTCCCACCGTCTCATCCCAGGGCTCAGGGTGGGAAGAGTCGTCCCCGTTGCCAGAGAAGGCCTCGACACCTCCAGGCCCGGCGGAGCCAGAGAAACCCCCTTCTCGAGGATCCTCCGGGGAGCGGGATTCTCCGACCTTGCCACAGCGACCTCTGTACTCGCCCATCAACGACAGCAGCAGCTCAGTCATGTCAGCCAGTCCTGGTGGATCACCAGCTCGTCTCACCCCACCCAGAGGAAAGAAGAGGGGGCGCTCCAGCTCTTCGTCCTCGTCTTCCTCCTCTTCCTCCTCCCCTGTCAGGATGCCATCTCCCAAACCGAAGCCGGCCAAGCGGAAGAAGGAGGGGGAACTGTCCGAAGGGGAGGTGTCCAGCGAATCCAGCACGCACTCTGACCAGGAGAGATACCGTTACGAAAACCTGCCCAAGTCGGTCAGGAAGTACCAGGTGCCCTCCAAGACAGAGGCATCCCCCCACGACCTGCAAGCCAGCGACATCAGCTCCGATGAATCGGAACACTCCAGGGACCGCAAGACTCACTCTTCCACCAGCCAGGCCTCTCGGGGAAGCATGAACTTTCACCTCTCACTCATTCCCACAGGAAACGGGCGCGATCTTCCTCTCCAGATCAACGCAAGAAGAAGAGAAGGCGTACCAAGTCCCGGCATCGTCATTCTAGCTCTGGGTCAAAACGGAGATCCCAGAAATCATCCTCGCCAGAAGAGAGGAAAGAGAGAAAGAAACGGCTGATACGGCCGATTCACGTTTTTTCCGCCGAGTCCCAGGATGCCCGATTTTCTCCAGCAAGGTCCCCGTCCCCTCCGGCTCTGGGCCCAGCAGGGTCCATGTCGCCCATCTCCGCCAACTCTCTGTCTGACAGTCTGCCTGAAGAAGGGGAGGCCATCACTCCACCTCCGGAGCTGGGAGAGCAGTTCCAGGCTGGGCCACCCGCCGCAGGAGAGGAGGCATCGCAGACTCCCCCGCCCAGAGACCCGTACTCTCCGTTGCCCGAGGAAGACTCCATGTCCCCGCCACCCCTTGGTGAAGATCTGTCGGCACCCTCTGTTCCTGAGGAGAGTGGCTACCCTCCTCAAGTGTCTGGAGGGGAAGGTCAAGGTCGAGGTCAAGGTCATGTGGTGGAGAGGAACGGCATGGCGGGCTATGGTATGCCTGTGCTGTCTTCCTTGGCGGTTGGAGGGGATCTGCTGTCGCTGCCCAGGGAGTCCCTGCCTCCGCTGCCTCTGGACCTGATGTCCTCGCCCGTTCATGAACCATCTCCACCCCCTCCTGTGGCCACTGCCCCACCCTCGTCACCAAAAGAGTCTGGTGTACCTCCACCTCTTCCTGAAGAGTCTGGTGTACCTCCGCCTCTTCCTGAAGAGTCTGGTGTACCTCCACCACCTCCTGAAGAATCAGGTGTACCACCTCCTCCTGAAGAGTCTGGTGTACCTCCACCACCTGAAGAATCAGGTGTACCTCCACCTCTTCCTGAAGAGTCAGGTGTACCACCACCTCCTGAAGAGTCTGGTGTACCTCCACCACCTGAAGAATCAGGTGTACCTCCACCTCTTCCTGAAGAGTCTGGTGTACCTCCACCACCTGAAGAGTCTGGTGTACCTCCACCACCTGAAGAATCAGGTGTACCTCCACCTCTTCCTGAAGAGTCTGGTGTACCTCCACCACCTGAAGAGTCTGGTGTACCTCCACCACCTGAAGAGTCAGGTGTACCTCCACCACCTGCTGAAGAGTCAGGTGTACCTTCACCACCTGCTGAAGAGTCAGGTGTACCTCCACCACCTGAAGAGGCAGGTGTACCTCCACCACCTGAAGAGGCAGGTGTTTCTCCACCATCTCTTGTAGAGTCAGGTGTACCTCCACCACCTCTTGTAGAGTCAGGTGTACCTCCACCTCTTCCTGAAGAGTCTGGTGCACCTCCACCACCTGAAGAATCAGGTGTACCTCCACCTCTTCCTGAAGAGTCTGGTGTACCTCCACCACCTGAAGAATCAGGTGTACCTCCACCTCTTCCTGAAGAGTCTGGTTTACCTCCACCACCTGAGGAGTCTGGTGTACCTTCACCACCTGAGGAGTCTGGTGTACCTCCACCACCTCCTGAAGAGTCAGGTGTTCCTCCACCACCTCCGGAAGAGTCTGATGTACCTCTACCACCTCCTGAAGAGTCAGGTGTACCTCCACCTCTACCTGAAGAGTCAGGTGTACCTCCACCACCTGAAGAATCAGGTGTACCTCCACCACCTCCGGAAGAGTCAGGTGTACCTCCACCACCTGAAGAGTCTGGTGTACCTCCACCACCTCCGGAAGAGTCAGGTGTACCTCCACCACCACCTGAAGAGTCTGGTGTACCTCCACCACCCCCAGAAGAGTCTGGTGTACCTCCACCACCTCCGGAAGAGTCTGGTGTACCTCCACCACTTCCTGAAGAGTCAGGTGTACCTCCACCACCTCCTGAAGAGTCAGGTGTACTTCCACCTCTTCCTGAAGAGTCTGGTGTACCACCACCACCTCCTGAAGAGACAGGTGTACTTCCACCTCTTCCTGAAGAGTCTGGTGTACCTCCACCTCCTGAAGAGTCAAGTGTACCTGCACCTCCTGAAGAGTCAGGTGTACCACCACCACCTCTTTCTGAAGAGCCAGGTGTAAGACCACCTCTGCCTGAAGAGTCAGGTGTACCTCCACCTCTGCCTGAAGAGTCAGGTGTACCTCCACCACCTGAAGAGTCGGGTATACCTCCACCACCTCCGGAAGAGTCTGGTGTGCCTCCACCACCACCGGAAGACTCTGGTGTACCTCCACCACCTCCGGAAAAATTAGGTGTATCACCACCACTACCATCTGAAGTGTTTGATGCTCTTCCACCTCTTCCTGAAGGGTCAGGTGTACCACCCCCACCCCTTCCTGAAGTGTCAGGTGTAAAACCACCTCTGCCTGAAGAGTCAAGTGTACCACCCCCACCCCTTCCTGAAGTGTCAGGTGTAAAACCACCTCTGCCTGAAGAGTCAAGTGTACCACCACCACCCCTTCCTGAAGAGTCAGGTGTAAGACCACCTCTGCCTGAAGAGTCAGGTGTACCTGCACCTCCTGAAAAGTCAGGTGTACCACCACCACCTCTTCCTGAAGAGCCAGGTGTAAGACCATCTCTTCCTGAAGAATCTGGTGTACCTCCACCTCTGCCTGAAGAGTCAGGTACACCAGTACCACCACCACCACCTCCTGAAGAGTCAGATGGACCACCACTTCCACCTGAAGAGCCTGGTGTATTGTCTCTGCCATCCAAAGAGAGTTCACCTCCCTCACCTCTGGCACAGCCTCATCTCCCACCTCCAGTTTCTGAAAAACCAGAAACACCACAGTCACCCTGCAAAGAATCAGGAGCAGCATCTGAAGAATCTGTGGCTCTGCCACCTCATGAAGAACCTGGCTTACACCCACCTCCTGAAAAATCTTCTGCGTCCACACCACTTGCAGAGGAATGTGCTGCAGCATTACGACCTGAGGAATCTGGCGTGGCGTCACTCAGGTCAGGACGGTTTGATGTGTCCCTCAAAGAGTCTGGTGCTCCATCCGAAGACTCACCACCCTCTGAAAAAGTAAGTGGGCAGCCAGGAGTTTTGGAACAAACCAGCGTGCCAGCACCGTCAGTTAGTGAGGTCGTTAGACCACAACCAGGACCATGTGAAGAATCTTGTGTGCCATCTGAAGAATCACTTCTTCCAGCAACAAGATCTGAACAGTCCTGTACATTGACCAAACCGGCTGATGCGTCAGGCAGGCTTCTGTCAGCTGAAGACTCGGACACAAGTGCAGATAAACCTGAAGTGAAGGATACCACGTCTGAAAGTTTAGGTGGGTTGTCTGTATTAGCTGACGTGTGCAGTGCAGAGTTCTCCACAAGGCATGAGTCTGCTGTGGACGTGGGCGAAACCAAAGCAGTAGTGTCGTCTTCGAAGGGAGAGGACAGCGCTGAGCTCTTGCCAGGGGGAACTTCGAGCGACGTCCCTTCCTCTGCTGCTGCAGCTGTTGGTGTCGTCCCACATGACCAGGCAGTGATCGACGGTTCACAGGGGACGGTTACCCAGCAGACGGCCTCCTGCCCTGTGCTGGTGCCCCAGACATCCTCCCCAGGGAGCCCTGTGAGGGCAAAGAAGCAGCAGAGTGAATTAATGACCCCGTCCCCGCCCAAACTGCGAGCTCAGAGACGTTCTTGTGACGAGACGCAGAGGTCGGAATCGCCCGAACTGGCGGAGACCTTGTCCATCACACATGGTCAGGAGCAAGGGGAAGGGTCGCCTTACCCCCCACCTCCTGTCCTCAACGTCGAGAGGTCGCCTATCCCGTTCTCTTTGGACAAAGGGGAGCCGATGTCCTCTCCACCTCTCCCCACATTATCCTCCCCGGCTCCCCCCATTTTGTTAGAGAGTCAGGGTCAGGCGGGGTGTGGGACATCCGAGGCTTCAGCATCTGTGACAGACAATGTGCAGCAGGCAGCGGAACCTGACTTGACAGACGTCCAATCTGTTGAAGATCCTTCTGCCACATGTTCTTCAGACCTGGTGGAGCTCCCCAAATCTCCATCGTCGGTGAAATCCTCAGACTCTGGGAAGCCTCCCAGATCTCCCTCGTCCGTCAAGTCGTCAGACTCGGGGAAGCCTCCAGTGTCGCCTTCCTCCGCCCCGTCCAGCGATGTGGGGAAGGTGGGCAGGAAAGGCAGGTCCTCGATGAAGACGTCCAAACCAGCGGTCCCTGCGGCTGTTCCCAGTCGCCGCGGGACGCGGGCATCCTCCTCCAGTGGGTCGCAGGAGCGGCAGCAGATGGTGACCCGCAGACGCACACAGACGACATCGCAGCCTGCAGCCCCAGCGCGAGAGACGCGCCGTTCTCAGCAGCCTGGTTCCTCGGTGATGGAGACCCGCAGTCGACGGGAGAAGAGTCCCCCAGCAAAACGGAGCCGGCGCTGACAGTGAAGAGACAACAGTGCAGTGTGGGATGTGTGAATGGATGCATTTCATCTCCATAGCTCCAGAACATTTTCAGTGGATGAAAACGGTGATTAGCTACAGAAAGCCCTGTTCATTCCTGTGTTCTGGAACGATAGAGAGAGAGCAAGTTGGAAAATGGAAAAAAAAGTATTGGTGTAATCTGTGAAGCTTGAAACGGAATACATAGTTTTTTGAGTTGCATCATCATGTAGAAATGAGGGTTGTTTCAAAAAGGTCATTGCATCCATGTGAAGAAGTGTCTCAAGAAGTTTTGTATCTTATTTTTCAAGTTGCCTCCCAATTCTGCACACTTTGGCGCTGCATTGCTTGGATCTCTGTATATGGAAACCCATTATATCTTGCACGCTCAGAAATGCCCTTCTTGCAGTAATCAATTCACTTTTAATCACGTGCACAATGTCTCCTTGCAATGAACTTCTTTTCACATGTGAAAAGAGATGGTAGTGGGACAAGAAGAAAATACTGGGTTAGCGAAGATTCAAAGCTGCAGTCATGCATTGTTGTGATGGCAATTGCTGGCTTGAGCACAGGCACATTGTCTTCGTGACACGGTACATATCTGGTCAGATTTCCATGGTGTTCTACGGTAATGCCTTCTTGCTTCTTCTGCAGTGAAGAAAATAAAACAGCCATGAGTGCAACCGCTGTTCATTTCAGTAGCTCCAACAGACATTGTTAAATTGTATCGACCAGTCGTGATATTTACTGTCCTTGTCCCTGATCAAATATGTGGCCTGACAAAGAGAAAAAAAAAAGAAGAAAAGAAAGCTTAGAGATTCTAACCCACTCTCTGATCCTGCTTCATTGTTGATCAGTCACCTTAACCCTTTCATGGCCATTCATCATTGATCAGTCACCTTAACCCTTTCACTTCATCATTGATCAGTCACCTTAACCCTTTCACTTCATCATTGATCAGTCACCTTAACCCTTTCACTTCATCATTGATCAGTCACCTTAACCCTTTCACTTCATTGATTAGTCACCTTAAGTTGCTTAACCCTTTCACTTTATCATTGATCAGTCACCTTGAATCTTTCACTTCATCATTGATCACTCACCTTAACCCTTTCACTGCCACTTCATCATTGATCACTTACCTTAACCCTTTCATCACCAGCTGGTCTCCAAGCTGTAAGCAGTTGAAAACCATTTGAGAATAGAGCTACGACCAGATTTACATGTGTGCAACTTTTGAACGACTCTATCACTATCAGTTGCTATAATTCATAACTCATTTCAAAAACCAAACATTACAAATTTATTCCCTGTTCCTGAACATGAGAGGAAACCTGAAAAGAAAAACGCACTCACAGTCACACGCAAACAAGAGCAGAATTACAGAATTCTCGTTGTAACAAGAGGCTGCTGTGGCATTGTGACTGCAAGCAGCTACTGTTAAGCTATTGTGGCGATGAAAGAGTTAATCTTGGATGCAAACTGGATCGCTGTTGGCCATAAGGGTCAGAGGTTGGAAAGGATTTTTTTTTTTTCGTCATGTACAGCTTTGTTATTATTCTGTCTTCCTGCCCCTGACTTACGAGGTTTGTAAAAAAAGTCATTGGTATTTTGAAGGCTGAGTATTAATCTAGGTGGTCTGGTCACCAGACTGACTTACGAGGTTTGTAAAAAAAGTCATTGGTATTTTGAAGGCTGAGTATTAATCTAGGTGGTCTGGTCACCAGACTGACTTACGAGGTTTGTAAAAAAAGTCATTGGTATTTTGAAGGCTGAGTATTAATCTAGGTAGTCTGGTCACCAGACTGACTTACGAGGTTTGTAAAAAAAGTCATTGGTATTTTGAAGGCTGAGTATTAATCTAGGTAGTCTGGTCACCAGACTGACTTACGAGGTTTGTAAAAAAAGTCATTGGTATTTTGAAGGCTGAGTATTAATCTAGGTAGTCTGGTCACCAGACTGACTTACGAGGTTTGTAAAAAAAGTCATTGGTATTTTGAAGGCTGAGTATTAATCTAGGTAGTCTGGTCTTTATTCCCTCTTTCTTCTTTTTTTTTTTTTTTTAACGGTATTTGCACTGTTACCTTTCATGAGGGAACATGGACATACAGATTTACTTTAATAAACAGTGTGGTGAGATGATGATATATCTCACAGAATCAGTAAATCAAGATGTAAAGATGATTGACAGACAGTTCAGGGATAAAAGTTGTTGACAGGAAGTCAGACGTGTTCTGGTTAGACTACTTAGAATGCCATACTCAAAACTGCTACTGATTGACTCCATTAGTAAAGCAAATTGTGGTATAAACCAACAGTGTAATTTTATGATTGAAGAATGATCTACAGTGCATCTTTTCTTTTTCTTTTGACAAAAGTAGCCTTTTTGTCAATCTAGCATGAAAGAATTATGAAAAGGAAAATTTTACTTTTGATGATGTTCATGTTTGAAGTAGTATCCTTGTTTACCAAACTGTCCACGCAAAGCTGTTTTAACAGTGCTCTTCTGAATCATGAACTGGTGTTCAGTTTGAAATATGCTTGAACAAACATTATTCATTTGTTAAGTGGTTCATTTGCTACAATTGGACAAATTGTGTAATGGTTAACATTATCTTGATCAGATCAACAACTGCAGTTCAAATGCTTCATGATTTGTGGCATTGATACATTAATAGTGAAAACATTGGGTGGTGCACATTTGTTCCTAAAGTCAAAAGTAAAGATGCTGCAGATTTGTTCCAGAATAATCAAATTCTGGGATTCTTTTGTATATCTGAAATAGAGTTTTGTCAAATATAAACTAACAGACGGAAACTGTTGTATTTCCAACAGTTGAACATTGTTTGCAGCCCCTATATAAAAAATGAATGCTTTGAAGCAAGGGACACTATTGTACCAGACAAGACAACGGATCACTTTCCAAAGTTGCTTCCCCTGTTTTGACCCACCTGTTTTCATTTCATTAACCTTTACCAGCCGTGTCATCCAATAGAGCGTGACAGGATTTCTCTCCCTTGTGCCGAGTCATGCAAGGCTGGATGACAGACAGCCAGCAGTACATTCTGCCGTGTCATCCACTATCGCATGACGGGAACATTAAAAATTCCTGCACTTTCCAGAAAATGATCCAAGGGAAATAAGCTCTATAACTAGTCTTGGGGATGTTGGAGCGAGTTGTAGACCATACTTTCAGTGGCCTATTGTGAACTTGGCTGACCCCAGGAGCTTTGAAACAAAGAAACTGGCGCGCGGCGCGCGGCACGCATTTCCTGTGCCAGAAAAAATGTCGGTCAGGCGAAGGGGTGGTAGCGATTTCTCGCTCAATGAAGCGCTTGAAATCATATTACAAAGTGGATCTGGTGATGAGAGGAGTGATAGAGAGACAGAAAACTTTGAAAGAGAAGAGGAAAGTGAATTGTTTGAAGATGCAGCCATCCCTTCATCTTCTGATTTGGTGTTGTAAAAGAACGGAATAGAATGCAAACAAAGCATTTTTTCTACTTCTCAGACATGTTTTTCAACGCACAGTCGTGTGTACACATTGAAAGTAAATGATTTGAAATTACTATGTTCGATTAGTTGAGTGTTTGTTCTTTCCTGTGACACCTAACACAAGACTGTCAGTTGTTGTCTAGCTACCGTAAAAATAAATTAAAAAGTTGCCAAATATGTGCGTCGGCAGGGAACGAGTGCTATGCGCGAGCGTGCGGCAGCAGGGAATCGTGCCGTCTGTGCCGCTCTCGGCTGGATAGTATTAACAATTCTGGAATGAATCTAACACATATTCGTAAAATGTTTAATTTGCATTTATTGAAATACAAGTTCTGTGTAACAAAATTTGACTTTTGAATTTGTCTCGTGGCTACATTGAGCACAGATTTTTTTTTTGTTGTTGTAAAGTTGAAAGAAATATGCGTCAAATTCACAAAACATTCAAGACCGTGGTGTGTGCCATACTTCAGCACTGTGTGATTGTGTGTAGGACAGAGGCTGGAAGTTAAGGTGGAACTAGCTTCTCCTAATTATACATGTATCAAACTACTCCAGACTAATAGAAGAACGGAGTTTAGAAAATATGGAATGTAGTGCTTATCTAGGTCAAACTGTATCATCGGCCTCAGACACCTGATGGGAAAAACAAAACAAAACAACCCCCCCCCCCCCTCACTTTTGTACTTTAAATCAACCAGTCTTTGAAGACTCTTGTAGCATAATAATGGATGAAAATGGGATGGAGTTGATTTTTTTTTTTTTTTAATACAGCAGTGGCATGCATTTCTCTTGAGGAAAGCTTAACTCATTGCCACCTCGTCGATCACCTGGCGGGCGACGGGTTGAGTGCTTGGCACTGACGCGTCGCCCGCCAGGTGATCGACAATATACTCGAATTTTCACATGTAGCTGTGCAATCTAAGGGAAACAATCTTGGTATCTAAAGAAAGCTGAGGATCTCTTCTATTAGGTGGTACTCTCCTTGGTGTATATCGTGTTTAATTCTACTTTTTCGCTCATATTATGGTATAGCTGGAGATAACTCTGGCTGCCCGTGTTCATCATGTTGTCGGCACCGAAGCGTCAGCGAGTGGTAGCGAACAGAAACATTTTATTTCAAGAAGTAATTGAAAGAATAATGGAAGAACGATCAAATGAAGAACTGGAACTGTTTTCCGAACTTGTCAAACTTTTCCAGACTGTTTTCCGAACTTGCCGAATCGGACAGAGAGGATATGAGTGACGATGGTGAGTTGCACATACCAAATGATGATGAAATGTTTGCATTTTTTCTTCAAATATGTGACAGCAGCTCTCTGTTTGAGGTTTAGACCATGCACACAGCTGTGTGTGTGAAAGATACATTGTTTTTATGTGTTTGCTACACATTGTGTTGACTACAGTTATGATCATATTGATTTTTCATCCATACCTACGTGGAGAAAAAGTTTTTGCTGATAGCTGTTTGCCTACACTTTTCAAACCAGTAGCGAGTGAAGTGTGTACTGAGCACAGGACTGTAGTACTTTTTTTTCTAAAAGAACATGATTTGAAGTTTTCAAAAACATAATATTTATTGTTGTATTCGGTTTGGTTCTGTCTGTATATTTTTTGTAAAAATACCGAAAATAGTGCGTCTCAGCGTGTCACGGTTGTGGCAGAAAGTTGTGTCTGCATTTAGAGTTAACAGGCACTTTTACCTCTGTCAGAATTGTGTATGTGTGTGTGTGTGTGTGTGTGTGTGTTTTTTTTTTTTCACAAAGGAAGCTTCTGTGTCTGCTGTCAAGATTTTTCTTCAGCCACAGATGGTGGTGTGTATTGCTGTAGTTCAGCCAACCTCACAGGGTCTTTTCAGAACTGTCAACACATAAGGAAAAAATATTCACATGCTGAAAAAGGAAAAAAAAAAAGAAAAAAGAAATGGTTGCAGTGTAGAAAAGGTAAAGACAGTGAAGATACTATGTACATGACTACATACGATGATGAAATGGGAGATAAACTGTTGAAGTGAGGAGCTGCAGAGGACCAGACTGTGCTGAGAGCAGCGGCTATTCCACATTATTTATTCCTCACATTAAAAGAAAAGGTGTAGTAAAAAATTAATGTGAAGCGTTAACAAACTACAGACGATGCAGATCGGGCTGTCGGTGTTTGGTCCCCAGATTACACGCTCTCATCTCCTTCACACACACCTCACCCCACCCCACCCACCCATTAGGAAAACCCCAAACAAACAACAACGTGGTGTGTATGTGTGTTTGTTCAATGTGCATGTTTGCTGACACTGAATTGCAACGAGTGATGTGGACTGCGATGTGGGTGTTAGGCAGGCCAGACTCGCTTCAGGCACAGTGTGAGGCAGTTCCTGTGGAGATGTTGGGGCCTTTTTCAATGCGAACTACTCCACATTCTGAAAGTTCTGTGCCAGTAACTTTCTCTTTTCTGTTAATCTATGTATATATATATATATATATAATTTATAAAAGCTTTATAGCTCAGAATAGCTCAGTTGGTAGAGCGCCGGACTGGTAATCTTGGTGATCCTGGGGTTGCGGGTTTGAATCTCCGCCGGGCTGTTATAGGGGGATTTTTCCCTCTGAGTTAACATTGGTTCCGACTCCATTTCCCATACAGTCTTTCGAATGAGACTATAAACCGAGGTTCCGTGTGTGAACGCACGCATAACATCTTGCAAACACATAAAATCCCATCACCAACTTTCGGAAGAGAAGGCCAGTTTGGCTGTTGGTATGGATGACACATTACACATAGCATGCACCCTGCGTAAGAAATGGAAACAATAAAGGAAGAAAGGAAATTGAGTGAACGATATTGCATGACATGGACTGGGTGACACGGAAAACGACTGCATGAAGCGCCAGCTGGCAGCTCTTCAGTTGGCACTACCCAGGTAGGCAGCCTGTGGTGTAAACGAGTGTGGCTTGTAAAGCGCTTAGAGCTTGGTCTCTAGCCAAGGAGAGGCACTATATAAGTATTCATTATAATAAAGACAATAATAATCTTTCTTTTCTAATGTTAACTGTTTGTCTGCCTTTGTGGACCATCCTCCTGTCTTTGTGGCAGAAACTTGGATACATTTTTCTTTCAATTATCTTATGGCAGTTTATGACCTGCTAGCTTTTTTGTTGTTGTAATCTAGTGATCTGGTGATGAAAATTGTTCGCGCTGTCCAGAGTGGACTCTAGCTAGCCTTTCTGTGGGCGCATGTTTGACCATGTGGCTTTTATGGGTTTTTTTAATGGCGTTGAAATATTTTTCATAAAAAGATATTTTCTAATGATTTAAAAGAAAAAAAAAATCTGGTAGTGAAAGATCAAAGGGAATGCCTTACACTCTCAGCACAGCGTAACTTTATATACCACAAGATCAGTACTTTAGTGTCTTTTAGAGCTTTTTTTTTTTTCTCAGGACTTCTTTCTTGATGATCTGACACAATGATGGTATTGTTTTTGTACTCGCAGTTCTTATAGAACTTATATGTTCCACTCGCTCCAGACAAAACTTCTGGGCCGATCTTTCTGAAAATTTGTAGGTATGTTCATTATGGGTCAGGGATGATGCCTGATGTTTTATTTTATCAGAATAGCTGTTACTAACAGCTATAAATGATAATTTAAAAAAATCGAGTCCTGTCAAGTTTTTTTCTTCCACTAACTGGATATTGTCTCCCTTCTTGCAATAACGGTTTATAATTTGATGTGTAACTAGACTATGTCAGCTCCTTGGTAGTGTAGTGGTTAGTATCCCCGCCTATCACGCGGGAGACTGTTTTAGAACTATTCCCCGCCAGGGAGAGCAACATTTTTGTTGTTCTTTTCTCTTACATACAAAATTTTTACCACCAAACTGGGAGTACGTTTATATGCTTTGCATCTTGTATGTGTGAGTTTGACAGCTCTGACAAGGCTCTGTGTGGACAGCGGGGCTGTAGTATAGTGAGGTGTCTGTGGCAAGGTGCAGTGAACCTGTAGATTCTTCCTTGGCTCTCTATCCCCAGTTATTTCCTTTACATCATTCAATACCTCCATCACCTTCTGACCTAGTTGAAGATAATGGTGCATTTCATATTTTTTTTTTTTTTTTTTTCTTCTTCTTCCACCATCCCTCACTCAATTTTGTGAACAGCTTGAATTGAAAGTGCTACCATTTCTACAGGTGTGGACAGGTGATTGAGGTAGTCTGATGAATTTTGGGGCTGTTGATTCTCAAGAATGATACTAAGGTTATTGAGGTAGTCGGAGGATGTTTGGGATGTGGATACTCAAGAATGATACTAAGGTGGTTGAGGTCATTGGTGAATGTTTGGGATGTGGATACTCAAGAATGATACTAAGGTGATTGAGGTCGTTTGATGAATGTTTGGGATGTGGATACCCAAGATTGATACTAAGGTGATTGAGGTCATTGATGAATGTTTGGGATGTGGATACTCAAGAATGATACTAAGGTGATTGAGGTCGTTTGATGAATGTTTGGGCTGTGGATACCCAAGATTGATACTAAGGTGATTGAGGTCGTTTGATGAATGTTTGGGATGTGGATACTCAAGAATGACACTAAGGTGATTGAGGTCGTTTGATGAATGTTTGGGATGTGGATACCCAAGAATGATACTAAGGTGATTGAGGTAGTTTGATGAATGTTTGGGGATGTTGATACTCAAGAATGACACTAATAAAAGGAAAGGACATTGTGTGGATAGATAATTACAAATTCATGTTGGGTAGTAATGCCCATTCATAATGCATGTAATGCAAGCAGTATATAATGTATGAGATGTTTTTTTTTTTTTTTTTTTTTTGTCAATCGCCCAGAATTGTCTGACCCTTCTCAAGTCCCAGTGTTTTTCTCTCATGAGTTAGTGACAGGTTGCTGTTACTGGGGTAGTGTTTCAGCTGGTAATGCACTTGTAGTAATCATGTATGGAGATGCCATTGCACTCACAGTGCCTGCAGGTGGTCTATTCATTGACAAAGCAGCACCAGCTGAAGTTTTGGTTTTTATTGGTGTAATGATGATCAGGCAGATATACCTGTGTCAACAACCAAGTGATGAGAGAGAGGGAGAGAGACACTCAGAGAGAGAGAGAGAGAGAGAGAGAGAGAGAAGACAGAGAGAGAGAGAGAGAGAGACAGAGAGAGAGAGAGAGAGAGAGAGAGAAATGACCAGGCCTTCATTACAAATACATTGTGTGTTGAAAGATGTGAACTGATGAGGTTGAAGTTTTGCTATGTGATGGAGAGACCAATCAGAATTTAAAAAAAAAAGTCATCTGTTTTGTGGGAAACGGTCGGTTTCTTTCGCACTGTCCTCCTATCTACACATTTTCCCTTAGTTCATCTTTTTCCGAGTTCATCTTTTGTTTTTCTCTGTATGTCTCTGATGATGATAGACAAACTATAGATTTGGACAGATTTAGTTTTCAGTCTTTAGCACATTTATCAACTGTCAGGCAATGAATGTGGTATCCATAGCGATTAAAAAAAAGATGTCTAGGGTGAAGAGGGGTGGGATGGGGGGGAGGGAGGGGTGGAAGAGAGAAAAAGAGATCAGTGAATACCGTAAACACAACACACCTTATTCACAAGTGATACCACAGAGCAAACACAACACACCTTATTCACAAGTGATACTACAGAGCAAACACAACACACCTTATTCACAAGTGATACCACAGAGCAAACACAACACACCTTATTCACAAGTGATACCACAGAGCAAACACAACACACCTTATTCACAAGTGATACCACAGAGCAAACACAACACACCTTATTCACAAGTGATACCACAGAGCAAACACAACACACCTTATTCACAAGTGATACCACAGAGCAAGCACAACACACCTTATTCACAAGTGATACCACAGAGCAAACACAACACACCTTATTCACAAGTGATACCACAGAGTAAACACAACACACCTTATTCACAAGTGATACTACAGAGCAAGGGAAAAAAAAAAAGAAATATACACCACTCAAACACACGAGATAGCACTCAACGAGCAGGTAGGAAAATGAATATTTATTTTTTTTCAATAATAACTGTAATAATAATAATAATGGTGATGAGGGTTTGCACAACGTCGGTGGACAAGTTCTGCCCCACAGTAAATAACCCCCGGCGTGTGTCATTTTCCTGCACCCCCTTGGCTCCACAATGATCAACAGGCGTACGGGGAACACACACCAGACAGTGGGTCAGAGCTACATGCCGCCTCTAGAAACGCGACACAAACTATTCGCTCCTAGCAATCTGAGGTAGACGACCTTCCAAAATTAAGTCTGTACCAGCTACAGTGTCAGCTAGTTACCAACCTTCCAAAATCAAATCAATACTAGCTACGGCGTGGTCTAGCGAACAACCTTAATTAACAAAATTAAACCGATGCCAGCTACAGGGTTAGTTGATTAACAATCTGGCCAAAATAATTCAGTACTGGCTACAGTGTCAGCTAGTTCACGAACATGCAGTGAAACAACGGGAATTAAAATAATGCCACCAGGGGGAACAAGATGTCTGACAGAAAGGGAAAGAACTGGGGAGAACTATGGATATCTTCAGCCTTCGTACACATAAAATTTACTGATTATTCAAAATGGTAGCTGAACTAGAATTTTATGGTTTTTGGTTGTATGGTTTTTGGTTGTACTGATGTTTAGAAAACTGTTTATTTTCATGTAAAATCTCTAAAAAAAAAATGTTGGATACATCATTTGAGTAAAAAAGCTGACTTGATTATTTTAAAGATTTCAGATTGTAAATAAACTGTGCATTCGTTGAATTGGCCAAGATGTCACATATGGAGTATTTAGCTAATTCTTTACTCTGTACCCAATAAAATTGGAAGTTACAGTACACAAAATGTGACAGAAATAATCTTAGAAGTTAGATCACAGTATACAAAACCAGAGAATCGTACCTCTACCAGACCAGATTTCACTGTGACATTTAAAGAGAAACTGAGATGTTGTTTTTGTCTGCACTGGTGGTAAACTACAAGTAAGCAGTGGTGGTTTATTCAAGCAGGATGGGTTTATTGAGGCTGCAAGGGAGCTAACACAATGTCAGATTTGCTTTCGTCCAATAGAATGTATGAAGTGACACACGATCGCCTCCGCTTCACGGATAATTCCAAAGCCAGCTGTGATTAAACCGTTTAAAAACAACAACAACAACAAAAACCCACACACACAATAATGCAAACATGTTTGAATGAAAACATACCATAACAAACAGACTCCAACAGGTATGAAACTACATCATGAACATGTCAAGAGTTGGTGCTGTGTGTGTTTATGATTTATATCTAAAAATTATTAAAGCAAGCGGTAGACATGCACAACAGTAGAAATGAGATTTACATCATAACAGGGGGCGCAGCGAGTGAGCTGTCACTCTGTCGGACAGGAGGTGACGGACCTAGCGTTTGCCACATACATTCCTGGGCTTGCTTGGGCTGGGAACAAACCTGTAAAGGAATTGCAAGCGATAATCGTGACATAGATTGAAATACACCTCAAAATGCAAGGTACACACCTTTTCACACAGACGTGAAATCCTGACAAATATGCCTTCTTCACACACAATGACTAACAGTGGGAAACGGAGGGAAGGGCGGGGTTGATCAGTGTACAAAGGAAAAGAACAAAGTCTATGATGTGAATCTCTCGAAGTTGAGGAGTATTATTGCTTTTCTGTCTTCTGTTCCTGCCATTTTTCAGGTCTGGCCACACATTTTATTTGTCAAATTTTCTTCGTCTATCTTTCAATGTTTTAGTTCCTTGCTTATTTCTTTCTTTTTTTTTTTTTTTTCAAATTTTACCAACATGAAGAGTTGGGCTTGTGTTAAAGTTGTTTGGCTGAAGGCTGAATTGCGATGGTTCTTTACAACTGAAAACATGATGAGACAATGACACAGGGCTTTTCTTTTTCATGGGGTGGAGGGGAGGCCACCACATTGATCAGAGATCACAGTGACGTTTCTTGCCTGCAGAGGCATGGCTAAAGATGGGCATACATGTTCTGCGTGAGGGAGGGGGTGTTGGGCTGGTGGTTGGGGGAGGGGGGGGGGGGGGGATGCAGGGCAAGGGGGGGAGATGGAGGTGGTGAGGAATGAATTTATTCAGTCTTTTTCCATGTACTTTTGAATTTGCCCACTCCTGATACACCCCCTCCCCTTTCCACCTCCTCCACTCCAAACTCATTAATATTCATCTTGTGGACTTGCATGACTTGTTGACAACTAGGAAAGGGAGACTTTGTCTTCTGGCTGACGTGAGATATTTGGCTGACGTGAGATATTTTCAATGTCACCAGAAATTAAGGTTGCTTGATCAAAGGCATCCAGGGCCATACCCTAGATGTGCAAATGAAGAACATCTTAGTCAATCTGCCACAACATTGTAGGTAGGTGTGGATGATAAACTTCAATATAATTAACATAAAGACCATTGAGTTTTGGCTGCCGATCAAGTTTACAGTCCGGTTCGTTACATTATTCTGGTTTGGTTTCTTGAAGGCAGACTGCCACCACCTTTTCAGGCATAGTCTATCAACTTTCTAGAGTCGCTCATATCAGACTCTTTGGCTTAAAAAAAATTTTTTTTTAATTGATGTACACTGGCAGACTACAAGGTTCAGAAGAACTGCATTTCATTTCCAGTTTTCTTCAGTTTGTCAAATGCCACACTAAAGTGACATGCTTTGCAGTTTCTTTCTTTGAAATAAAAATCTTCATATAGACCAGTTTCTGCAGAACACAGAAACACCAACCTTTCTTCTTTCAATTTTCGTACGGTCCATTGACTTTTTCTTTTTTTTTTTTGAATGACGGCAATTACTGAGAGTATTTAAAGACAAGTCACCCAAAGGATGACAAGAGCAGCATGAAGCACCTGTCCAGAATGAGATGCCCATGAACGGAGCACTCCCAGCTCTTTGTTGGTTGAAAACAGCTTGCACAGACTTAGTGTCTGTCATCGCATACTGGAGTCATAATGTTCGTAATCCAGTCACTCTCAACACTGCCAGAATAGCGTGTAGAGTATTCATCTTCAAGTAACAATTTTCCCCGCCAATTTTTAATTCAAATAATAACAAGCAAGCCTCCTCAGTACGAAGAGATGAGATCAACGAGGATCAGATTTGCCGCTGAATGTTTAAGAAAAAAAACAACAACTGTTATGCTTTGACATTTTACTCTAATCAGCTGAAATGCAAATCATAATCTTATCAAACGCTTTTACCTTTTCGGAACATCTAGAGTAAAGAAGTTTTCCAAGCAGGCCCACACTCTAAATTTCCAGGGCAGATTTTGAGAGCTGAGGTCTACTGGCTGAAGTCTCCTCCCTTGAACCTCATGGATGAGGGTGAAATGAGGCAAGAACTGTGTGTGTGAGAGTGGACGAGGGGGCAATGTTGTGTCATGATCATCGCTGCTCTAGGACACCATGTGACCAACCAAATACATCACACGTCAACACATAAATAGCACTGACTGTACACCCAATATACACACACCTCCATCACCTACAGCCGCAGGTATGTACAACAAGGGAGACTATGCTGGACTGTTTTGTTCGTTATGGAAATAAGGATATGAACAACAACAAAAAAAGTTCATGAAGAAAATAAATCGGTGCCAGCTATAAACAGTGAGTAACCATTTAAGTGTGGGGCAATTCTCACATTGTGATCAACGTGTACATCATCTTTGAATTGTTTGACAGAAACAATGATGTAACATTTTATAGCCCATTTCTGTTAGCTGAATCATAGCCTTTGTGTTTGTCAGACGCCCAACAAATGCCAACTGTGGGAAAACAATAACTAAACAAAGCCCCTCCAATAAAGCCACATCATTTCTAGCCCAGCTGAAATACTGTTTACACAAAGAAACACGATCAGCTGGTAATCTATTTAAAGAGGAAAGAGCAAGCTATTCCTTCAGTCTCAGCTCTTCTTAACGATCTGTCAGGGCTTTAAAACAGGGGAGGGAATGGGGACTTGAGGAGGGGGTGCTAGTTGTCTTGGCTGGAACTCCGACACCCGAACGGCCGTGCTGAGCACCACTGAATGAGAAAAGCATACGTTGCATGCCTCCACCGCTCCAACCACCGCTCCCCCCAACTCCCGGAGTGTAAATGGCTGGCTGATGATGAATAACGATGGTAAAATGGCACAGAAGAGCATACGGGCTTCGTCCTCTTAGTGTTGTCTCTCAGAGGTCATGCCTGTAGCACCAGGCTCCTCGGTGACAGCTTGGGGTCATGGGAACACCTTTTAATTCTCAAACCAGTGCTTCTTTCTGTTTCTTTCTTCAATCCCTTTCATTCTTTTTTTCAAACAGCTGACAGCTGACAATGAGTTAAAGACACTGGTACCAGAATTCGAGCTGACAGACGGCACAATGTGTGCCACAATCTGGAAGTTCAAAGGGGGCTTTGAAGGATAAATACAGAAACAAACAAAAATAAAACGGCAAAACAACCCAGCATCGTGGGAACTAAGGTGAAGAATGCAGCGAACAAAACACATTCATGTTTGCTTAACTGTCTTCTGAGTCCTGCACTGACCTGGTTCTGATTAAAAAAGATTTAAAATAAAATACGGCTGATTTCTCTGAGGATACAATACCGGTAATCCACCAAATGCAGACAACTGTCGGGAAGTGAACTGAAAAGTAATCTCCTCCTTCATCAATGTTTGTTTTGCTTGCCATCACAAGGTGAGCACACGAAGCATACACATCGGCAGTACAGTCCTATGTACAGACTCTCCCCGGCCAGCAACCAGTATGTACCGCGCCACAGAAAACACAAGACATCAAAATCACATTCATGGGTTTGAAACCATTTCTCTCAACGTCTCCGCACAGCAAGTTCCAATTGAATTAGCTCAGCTATCAGAACTTGATCTAGCGCATAAACACATTCTCAAGAATGTATTTCATGATGAAAAAACAAAAAACAAATGTAAGCCAAATAACCTACCCTCCACTCAAAAAAAAAAATCAAATACCCCCCCCCCTCCCTCAACCCCCCCCCCCCAAAAAAAACCCAACCAACCCTGTATAAACAACAACCAGCCAAACAAAAACCCACAAGAAAAACCCCGATTGACAACAACAGCAAAAACAACCACCTCTGCACTCTTCAAACTATGCAGCTGTCATGATGACAAACACGAAGGTGCCGAGGCGCCATTTCTGTAATTCAATTCCACGTTACCTGCACTGGTTACAAAAAACAAACAACAACAAAAAAATACATCTATTTACAGTCACCAACACCTCTGAATGCAAACTTTGGAACACACGTACCATGAAAACAAAACACATTTTTTGCATTTGAACAGGGTGAAGAAAGTCTAGAGAGAGAAGAACATGGCAATCTCTAGCAGATGATTGTCAGTGGTCACAGAAATGACGTCTGGTAATAAGTTAAAAAAAAATGTGAATCATTACTGCAAGAGGTACAGTATGCGTCAAACTGGCCAACGGTAGATAAAACTGTGACTGGAAACTTCAGAAAAATTCTGTTTCTTAGGAGGTAAGAACTGTAACTGCCGGCTTCTTCAGAACATAGCTCTGGACCTCTGAAGTTCGTGAGTAGGCGGTCAGCTGTTTTTAGACACCATAGTTCTGGACCTCTAAAGTTCGCGAGTAGGCGGTCAGCTGTTTTTAGACACCATCACTCTGCACTCAGAACATCCTTTGCAACCATTAAAACTTGTTTTGAAAGGTTGAACATCAACAGGTCCTAAGTAGGGCTTCAACTGGTAAGTGGTGAAGACAGCATATTCAGAGAAGCTAAGAAAAAATTGATTTAATACAAAATGTAAAACAAACCTGAGGCTAGTGGTCTTTCTGACTGTGCGCAGGATCGTCTGTGTGGCCTTGTGTTCCTTTCTTTGTCACAGGTCACATGTATTTTGTTCAAAGCCGGCCCTTCAGAGCATGAGCTATGAATCCACAGCAGGGCAAATACCAGGTTTCAGAGTCTAATGACTGCAGGTGGACGTTGAGGCTTGTTACCTTACTGTTTGTCACGCTGATTTGGTGACTCGTTGCTTCAACATTTGTTTTCGAGGATAAACCACTATAAACACAAAACCAAACCACCCCCACCTCCCAAAACAAAATACAAAAGAAAAAAGAAACCCCACAACCAACCTGACACAAATTAAAAGAAAACAAGCAAAATCAACAAGTTTAGAATATCCAAACAGACATCTGTAATGCGATTGTTACGGTTTAAAAAAAATGTATCTGTGCTATATAGCATTCCATGAAAAACCAAAATGTATCTGTGCTATATAGCATTCCATGAAAAACCAAACTCAGAGCAAAACGGTTAAAGAATGAAAATTAAAATACAACACAGGTCTCTATATGGATGAAACAAGGGAAAGTCAACAACAACAACAACAACCATGTCACAACCATCTCCACACAGATGCACCAGACGCACAACATCATCAGACATTTCAGTCATGAAGAAAGATTTAGGTCACCAGTCGATGATACACGTCACAGCGCAACACTGAGGTCAGCAATGGCTGTGGTCCATGAGTGCGTAGCATGGAGGGTTGAAGTGTGTTCCAAAGGCTGCTTGCTGACAGATACTGGCCAATGTACTTACGTGTTCATCGATTGACCACTGTGCCATAGAAAGTCATGACGCACTATCTTTGGCTTGCAACATGTACACATCGTATACACACTCACTGTCTGATACGTCAACAGTTTGTTTTTTTTCCCCAGAAATCTGTGAGCAGTGCTTTTGTGACGTTGTTTCCATGCTATACACAGTGCAGGCAATTCGATCAGAGACCCACAATTCGATCAATGACCCACAATTCAATCAATGACCCACAATTCAATCAATGACCCATGTTCACGTCGGACAGCAGCAGATATATACAGTGTACATGGTACGTACGCACAGTCATGGGGTGTAGACAGATAACCGTCCATTTGCATTGTAGACAGATAACCGTCCATTTGCATGAGTCTGCGAAGAGCCTTCTGCCCGATCTGCGCTGAAGACATACGTTGAACACACTTTCCTGGTGCGTGCCAACTTCAGGTTGTTTAATGTTTTTCAAGGGAACATGCTTTCAGTCCTTCACACACAGGTGTGTGTGTGTGTGTGTGTGTGTGTGTGTGTGTGTGTGTGTGTGTGCCAACTGACAAGGGAGAGCATCCAGGTGATGGGAGCGGTGAGAACTGCCGGCCAGGGTTTGACATTATGGTCATGTTCTCTGTAAATGATTCATTACACTGTACCTTTGATTGTAACAAACAGCCTTGTTGTTCTGAACACAACAGAACAGACTGTTGTACATGATCCATTACGCTGTACCTTTGATTGACACAGCCTTGTCGTTCTGAACACAACAGAACAGACTGTTCCTCTGTCTTACACGAACACCACAGTATGGACTTGCCACTGTCCTACTGAACACCACAGAACGGACTTTTCCTTGTTGTTCCTGAACGCCACAGAACGGACTTTTCCTTGTCGTTCCTGAACACTACAGAATGGACTTTTCCTTGTCATTTCCGAACACAACATACAGGACTTTTCCTTGTCCTTCCTGAACACCCCTTGACGGACTCTTCCTTGAACGCCCCAGAAGCACAGTGTGAACACGGCCGCAAACTGTCCCTCGAGCACCGTCCTCAAAGTCTCCCTGTGGCCCAACCTGCTGGCAGATGTTGCTCACCATCACCTCCTGGACTTCCCCACACATGGTGACACCGTTCACAGCCAGGTGAGGCCCTCTGTCGGCGCTGCAGAGAGCTGCAGGTGATGGGCTTGCTGAGCACTGTCCTCTCTGGACTGCAGACTTAGCGTCACATGCGTGTGACCCGACCAGCACGAGGTGCTAGGAACGCACTCTGACGCTTTTTTCACACTGCCTCATCTGTTGTCTGTCCATCTTTCCTGGGGGGCCACAACCGTAAGTCTCCAGCACCATTCGTGTGAAAAGTACTCTAGTTTCCAGAGCTGTTGATCACTTTTCCATTGGACTGTGTCCATGACATGGACAGTAAACCGTTCCCTGCACATTTTCCCACAGTGTCCCACATGTCACAGTAAGTTTTGTGTCAACACTCCACCTTTTCCATCCTCTGCAGGCAAAATCTCTCTCGATCATGTGACGACCTCTCCACCAAAACATGGCGGATTCCAGATTCTTTGTCTTTCAATGATTCATTAAGTGTTGACTTAAAAACATTATCCAAAACGTTCAGACAGAAGCTGGCTGACAAACGTGCTGACATCCTCTACAGTCCAAGTCATCAGCTTGGTTTAGACCACAAGAGACACCGTGTGTCTTGGTTACATTCACATCACATGTGTTCAAGACGGAGTCAACACAAAGTATCATGTCAGTGGGCACAGTCACACACAATTTTCTCTGTCCTCACAATTCCTATCTGCCTTTAAAACTCTTCACATTTTGAATGGGGAAAAAAAAACAACAACAAATAAGAAAAAAAACAAACCCAAACACACAAAAACTTCAACACTTTCCAGAGAAGCCCACCGACTGGAAAGTGGACATGCTTTTATATATATATATAGTGGTTTAATTTTTTTATCCAAAGAAACACATGCACACACACAAACACACACACAGACTAATGGTTGTGCATGTCGGCCATTATCTGTTTCATAAATAAATCTCAGGAAGGAGCAGTTACTGATGCAGTGTTTCCACGCCACACACCTGACCCTAACCCTTGTCTGGTCACTTGTCACAGTTCTTGCACGCACAGCGTCGGATGACGGGTAAATCGTAGACGTAGCTACTGCCGTTTTCACAGAAGAGTCTGACTTTGCGCGTTTTGATGCGTTTGGGGACGCAGCAGTCTTTGCCGCAGCTGCCCTCACAGCGGCGGTACTTGATGCGCACCTTGGACTTGCACTTGGTCTTAGGGTCCACGTAGATGTCACGGAACACGATTTCTCGGCAGGTGGGGGCTGGAAATGACACAAACACAGAACACCAATGCTTTGACAGTAGTGAGTCATATTCTAGCAATGCGTTTCAAGAAACTGTGTGAAACACAGAACACCAATGCTTTGACAGTAGTGAGTCATATTCTAGCAATGCGTTTCATGAAACTGTGTGAAACACAGAACACCAATGCTTTGACAGTAGTGAGTCATATTCTAGCAATGCGTTTCATGAAACTGTGTGAAACACTGTGTAAGAATATCTATGGAAGTGTGTGTAGGCATATATATATAATATATATATATATATATATATATATATATATATATATATATATATATGTGGGTCTGTGCACGTCTATACATGAGAAAAATAATGTATGATGTATGAACAGCACTCTGAAATCCACCCCACTCCCAGGTAAACACTGCCAGTTGAGCTACAATGGGGACAAGCCAGGTATATCACAAATATTGCAGTTTAATCAGCACTGCTCTCCCTTCAACACAACCTGCTACCCCAAAATGTTATGTAATGTTCTGAAGGCATGTAAAAGATCTGACTTATTCATTTGTCATTGTCAATGGATCAAGTGGGTAAATGCTACAAAGCTGCTAGGTGAATTTTATTATTTCAATCTGTTTCTGTTCTTCCTTTGCATAAAAGCACTTTGGTCTTTATGCAATGAAAATGTCCTAGTTTCTACATTCTACTCAAAAGCAAACGACCAACCAAACAGATAAAAAATATGCATGGATGCATTTATGGGAAAGGAACCATATACACAAATCTTCACACACACAGGCAGACATCCAGACACAAACATTCAAATGGGCCAAAGATGCAGTGGAGGAAGAATCGCTATCTCGTTTCACTTTCCCACAATTCCTGGTTGTCATGGTCCCATTCGCTTCTGCGGACACCTAGCCACTTTCTGCCGAGAGAACTGTTCAACTGGCTGGACCGCATGCTTACCAGCTGCTTCTCTTGAGCAGTTTAGAGAGGTTGACCTACCATCTGAACACAGCCTCTACCCGCAAGTAAACCACCATGTGTATGCTACATACTGGACATGTAGACACTACTGGCTGTGAACTGTGGGGAATAGACAGCCACCCTGAGAACAGGAAGCAGACACATTTAGACACTATTTTTTTTTTTTTTTGCTGTCCCATCTTCTGTGCCACCTCAGTGGCATTGCACCCACGCCGCTCATTCCGACACCCTGTCCACAGCCACAGCCTGATCAGTCCCACTGCAGCCCCGGCACCAGCAATCCACAGGAAGCAGTCAATGTCAAGTCGTCAAGAGGCAACCCACCGGAGGAGACACTGCACTGCTGCTGAGTCACTTCGGTGGAGTTCAATGGCGACTGTTCTGATCCAACATACGCAGGACACCACCTATTAAGCCCCCTACTGACGACAATAATTGCTTAGTCGCGGAACTGGCGTGAGTGAGCTCTCCCTCCGGAGGGTGCCACCACTTTCGTTCAACAACAGCCCCTATGGACTCGCCGATACCGGTGACCCCGACGAAAATAAACCAAGGCCACAGACGTGGAGAGGACATCGAAACTGAGATCACCATGAGAGCAGGGCTTGAAGGGCCACAGAATTTGAGACTTTTTTTTATGCTGATCGATGAGAATGAGGATGATTAAGATGATGCTACGGATTTCCATTCCGGTCTGAGACTGCATGACAGGGCTGTACTCTATGCTCCCTTTCATAATATATCCCGGCGTCAACAAGGCCCAAGAGATACAGACACCTGCAGTGTTGGTCAGAATTTTGAGCAACACTCTCAGAGACACATCCATTTAGTGGATGAAACTCGACTGTGTGGTCCCAGTCTTTTCAACTGAGTAAGAGCCTGTAGCAAACTCAACTCTGGGTATGAGCCAGTCGGAGCAGAAAAATCCCACATGACTCTGATGGGAATCGAACCCACGACCTCCTAACCGGGAGACCGCGACGCTAACCACTTCGCCACAGCCGCTGGTCCATTTAGACACTATTGGTTGTGAACTGTGGTGAAAAGACAGCCACCCTGAGAACAGGGAGTAGACACAGAGCCAGTGTGACCAACAGGAAGAGGGCAGTGCCTTCACTGTGCTCAAAGGACTCCAATTTGCCCACACAGAAAACACTGATCCTGTTCCCTCTACATCTTTGATTGTGTTCACCAAATGATACAGTTTTACCCACAAAGATCCACACAAACCAAGGCATGAACATTAAGATCTGCTCTACCAACATTGCGAACTGACACGCACAGACATATGCGCAGAGATTTAAACATGCTCAACCATACAAATTTACACATACACACAGGAAGATTAGAATATGTTCAACCACTCATAGAGATTAACAACACACACACACACACACACACACACACACAAAACTTTACACATACACACAAATACACTCCCAAATACAAAAAATGAAAAATATTGAAATACGCATACAAATTTATATATATAGACGTACATCCAGACACAAATATTCAAACACACACAAAAATACACATGAATCTAGACACAAAGATTCAAATACTTTCAAACATACATACTAATGTACACAAACACATATATCCAAAATCGCAAAAATTGAAACATGTTCACACACACACACACACACTTACATACACAGAAATTCATGCAGGCTCAAAGATTCAAACTCGTGAACAGTAACACACAAACTTACAAGCATAGACTACATCCAGACATACACATGCAAACATGTTTAAACACCACACAAACACAAATACACTCACAAATTTACACACACAAATATACATTCGGACACAAAATATTCAAACATGCTCAAACGCACACACACAAATTTACAGACACAGACGCATATCCAGACACAAAGATTCCAAGACATGCAAACACACACAAATTTACAGACGTACATCCAGACACGAAGATTGAAAGATGTTCAAACACACAGACATTGTTACATGCAAACATACACTCAGATACACATGCAGGGAAAAGCTTCTTTCCAAACCCTCTTGAATTTGCCTCCCCAACCAAAAAGCACCATCACCAATACCAATCCCATATGATTGCTAACACCGTAACCATACGCTGGCGGAAGGAAACAATGATACAAGATTCAACAATCGACTGGCACTAAAAAACAACAACAACAACAGCACATTTCCCAGAATGTCAAAGAGCCGTTTAAAAGGAATCTTAACTGAACATAATGAGGACAGGAGTGAATTACTCGCTCTAAACTGCCGTTTTCAACTCAAAGGTAATCACATCGAAAACAAACGATAAAATGCTGATCTTTAAAAGTATTAAAAACAACTACTTTTATGAGAACTAAAACCTCATCAGCAGAAGGAAGGACAAGCTAACAATTTTCTTTTTTGTTAATCATGGTGGTAAACTGATTTCTTTCATGTTGTTAATCATGGTGGTAAATTGATTTCTTTCATGGTGTTAATTATGGTGGTAAACTGATTTCTTTCATGTTGTTAATCATGGTGGTAAACTGATTTCTTTCATGTTGTTAATCATGGTGGTAAATTGATTTCTTTCATGGTGTTAATCATGGTGGTAAATTGATTTCTTTCATGGTGTTAATTATGGTGGCAAATTGATTTCTTTCATGGTGTTAATTATGGTAGTAAATTGATATCTTTCATGTTGTTGATAATGCAGATTGATCTCCCTTGGATCTTTGACCATGATGAATTTGACCCCCCCCCCCTCCCCCCCCTGTCTTAAACAATGAGTTAGATTCAGAAACAGTCTGTTTATACTGGGCCAAACAACTTTGAAATAAAAGTTTCAACATCATAGCTTCTCTCTTGACTACTCTGAACAGGCAGTATCTTTTTACTGAAAATACAGCCCAACAGTTCTGCAAACTGCTCTTCCCCATTCTGTGTTGTTATGAGCGAGTCCTTCACAAGAACACTGGCAGCTGTTAGGTACGGGGATACTGCGTCGTGACTACAGCAGCATTCTGAACACAGCAACAGGGTGACGACACAAGCGCGGCACAGTCAGGGTGTGGCCCGGAGACACTAGGGCCAGGGAGCAGAAAGCAAGCCACATGCACAACACATGCGTCAAGCCACAACCTCTGTGACACAGCACGCACCACACGAGGACTAACCTCTGTCGCAATACTGCCCCGAATATCCTCGCTTGCATTTACATTTGTAGCCCGACTGTTTTCGGCGTGGCTTGCACCTACCGCGCTGACACATGTGATTGTGGCAGGGGTCGTTGTGACAGCCAGGTATCACTTTGTGCCGCGTCGTGGCCGACATCAAATCCATCTGCTTCTTGTTGAGGTACACTTTGGAAATGCAGCCTGAAACACCCAACACAGCAACCGCACAGTGGTCAGTGAACTGTCCACATCTGGCCAACATGACGGAAAAGCAATGAACAAGAAGCATTCGCCAGTCAGAGTGATAATTCATACATCTGTATCTTGCTGATGTAAGTGATGTTAAATGCAGCTTAGATAAATAAATAACCACAGGGACTGCTGAAATAGTTTGAATCTGCATCTTTCTGAGGGATACTTCAGAATTGTAGCCTAAACACCTCTGAAATCAATTGTATGAGCACCTTATCCATGCTTAGGCACACTGAACATCACAGTCCCACATCATGTTAAAGAAAGTATCACTCCAATGTATACTTTGCAAACAGGCCCAAATGTTAGCATCTGCTTGAGGTGTATTCTGCATACACAGTTCTTCACGGAAATATTTGTGTTGCATGCCATCAGCAGAGTTCCTCTGCAGCTACACTCCTCAAGGAAAATAAAGAGAATGTTTTCAGCTTTTCCCAACAACACTGGAAAGTATTATTTTACACCAGACTGTACAGTAGGTCATCAACATAATACTTCTCTATGATCAAGAAAAATGGAGAAGAAACTCACTTAACCTTCAGAATCTACAACCTGTGATTCATACCGGTAATAAGCCAAAACAGTACGGCATGTCATCAACATAATACTTCTCTATGATCAAGAAAATGGAGAAGAAATTCACTTAACCTTCAGAATCTACAACCTGTGATTCATACCGGTAATAAGCCAAAACAGTACGGCATGTCATCAACATAATACTTCTCTATGATCAAGAAAAACTGGAGAAGAAATTCACTTAACCTTCAGAATCTACAACCTGTGATTCATACCGGTAATAAGCCAAAACAGTACGGTATGTCATCAACATAATACTTCTCTATGATCAAGAAAAATGGAGAAGAAATTCACTTAACCTTCAGAATCTACAACCTGTGATTCATACCGGTAATAAGCCAAAACAGTACGGTATGTCATCAACATAATACTTCTCTATGATCAAGAAAAATGGAGAAGAAATTCACTTAACCTTCAGAATCTACAACCTGTGATTCATACCGGTAATAAGCCAAAACAGCACGGTATGTCATCAACATAATACTTCTCTATGATCAAGAAAAATGGAGAAGAAATTCACTTAACCTTCAGAATCTACAACCTGTGATTCATACCGGTAATAAGCCAAAACAGTACGGTATGTCATCAACATAATACTTCTCTATGATCAAGAAAAATGGAGAAGAAATTCACTTAACCTTCAGAATCTACAACCTGTGATTCATACCGGTAATAAGCCAAAACAGTACGGCATGTCATCAACATAATACTTCTCTATGATCAAGAAAAATGGAGAAGAAATTCACTTAACCTTCAGAATCTACAACCTGTGATTCATACCGGTAATAAGCCAAAACAGTACGGTATGTCATCAACATGATACTTCTCTATGATCAAGAAAAATGGAGAAGAAATTCACTTAACCTTCAGAATCTACAACCTGTGATTCATACCGGTAATAAGCCAAAACAGTACGGTATGTCATCAACATGATACTTCTCTATGATCAAGAAAAATGGAGAAGAAATTCACTTAACCTTCAGAATCTACAACCTGTGATTCATACCGGTAATAAGCCAAAACAGTACAGTATGTCATCAACATGATACTTCTCTATGATCAAGAAAAATGGAGAAGAAATTCACTTAACCTTCAGAATCTACAACCTGTGATTCATACCGGTAATAAGCCAAAACAGTACGGCATGTCATCAACATAATACTTCTCTATGATCAAGAAAAATGGAGAAGAAATTCACTTAACCTTCAGAATCTACAACCTGTGATTCATACCGGTAATAAGCCAAAACAGTAGGGCATGTCATCAACATGATACTTCTCTATGATCAAGAAAAATGGAGAAGAAATTCACTTAACCTTCAGAATCTACAACCTGTGATTCATACCGGTAATAAGCCAAAACAGTACGGCATGTCATCAACATAATACTTCTCTATGATCAAGAAAAATGGAGAAGAAATTCACTTAACCTTCAGAATCTACAACCTGTGATTCATACCGGTAATAAGCCAAAACAGTACGGTATGTCATCAACATGATACTTCTCTATGATCAAGAAAAATGGAAGAAGAAATTCACTTAACCTTCAGAATCTACAACCTGTGATTCATACCGGTAATAAGCCAAAACAGTACGGTATGTCATCAACATGATACTTCTCTATGATCAAGAAAAATGGAGAAGAAATTCACTTAACCTTCAGAATCTACAACCTGTGATTCATACCGGTAATAAGCCAAAACAGTACGGTATGTCATCAACATGATACTTCTCTATGATCAAGAAAAATGGAGAAGAAATTCACTTAACCTTCAGAATCTACAACCTGTGATTCATACCGGTAATAAGCCAAAACAGTAGGGATGTCATCAACATGATACTTCTCTATGATCAAGAAAAATGGAGAAGAAATTCACTTAACCTTCAGAATCTACAACCTGTGATTCATACCGGTAATAAGCCAAAACAGTACGGCATGTCATCAACATAATACTTCTCTATGATCAAGAAAAATGGAGAAGAAATTCACTTAACCTTCAGAATCTACAACCTGTGATTCATACCGGTAATAAGCCAAAACAGTAGGGCATGTCATCAACATAATACTTCTCTATGATCAAGAAAAATGGAGAAGAAATTCACTTAACCTTCAGAATCTACAACCTGTGATTCATACCGGTAATAAGCCAAAACAGTACGGTATGTCATCAACATGATACTTCTCTATGATCAAGAAAAATGGAGAAGAAATTCACTTAACCTTCAGAATCTACAACCTGTGATTCATACCGGTAATAAGCCAAAACAGTACGGTATGTCATCAACATGATACTTCTCTATGATCAAGAAAAATGGAGAAGAAATTCACTTAACCTTCAGAATCTACAACCTGTGATTCATACCGGTAATAAGCCAAAACAGTACGGTATGTCATCAACATGATACTTCTCTATGATCAAGAAAAATGGAGAAGAAATTCACTTAACCTTCAGAATCTACAACCTGTGATTCATACCGGTAATAAGCCAAAACAGTACGGTATGTCATCAACATGATACTTCTCTATGATCAAGAAAAATGGAGAAGAAATTCACTTAACTTCAGTATCTACAACCTGTGGTTCATACCGGTAATAAGCCAAAACAGTACGGTATGTCATCAAAGTGATATTCCTCTACGGGCATTTCCCCAACAAAACCAGCCATGATTTTTGTACATGTATGGAATGTCATAAAAAAGGTATTTCCCAGTAGAAAAAAAACACCTCCCCTCCCTTCCAAAGTTGCAAGGAATATTTGCACAAGAGGCACAACTATGTGGTCCATCATTGAAATAGTAAATCTCTACATGTCCTACCCCTCCAGCCCTCCTACTCCCCATCCCCACCAAAAGCAAAAAAAAAAAAAGGCAAAAAATCTCACCACAACAAAAACCGCGGACTATTTTTTACACAAGAAGACTGTACGGCATATCATCGAAATGGTATTCCCCCCCTGGGAATGGTGAACCCAAGTGCAAAGCCACACATATATGTATATATACACAGAGCATAAATGTATGGAATTCAAATCAACAAAAATTACACATTCTCACCTCTTCTCCCCCCCCCCCCCCCATCCCAACTCCCCTCCTCCCTTCAGCCCCTCATTCTCCCACTCCCCCCCCCCCCCTCCTCCAAGCACACCTACACTGATTCACATCTACACCCACCCACACCTACACTGGACCCCCCCCCCCCTCCCCCCACCCCGTGTCCCTGACCTTTAAAGCTGCTGCCCTCTCTGATGTGCCACTTCTTGAAGGCGCGGGTGTTGACGGAGGAGGGCAGCCCCCCAGGAAGAAGTCGTCCTGGACCTGGAGGTGGGTGTTGGCGCCTTCGTTCAGCACGCTGCGGGCGGGGCCCTTGCCGTCGATGAGCATGGTGAAGTTCTTCTCCAGGATCAGCATCTCCAGGGTGTGGGGCTGACCGTCGTCCACACGCTCATAGCTGGACACACCATGGACATGGGTAGGGCTGTGTGTGTGTGTGTGTGTGTGTGTGTGTGTGTGTGTGTGTGTGTGTGTGTGTGTGTGTGTGCGTGCGTGTGTGTGTGTGGCAGGGGTGGTGGGGAAGAGAGGGCAGGGGGAGGGGAGAGAAGAGGAAGGTAGGGGGAGGGATAAGAGGGGGGGGGGGGGGCTGAGGTGGAGAAGGGGTGGGGAGTTATGGATGAGGCCTAACAGATGTCTGACCAACACATTAAGCCAGCATTATGCTAAGTCATATGTATCTTTAAGCCAACATTATGGTAAGTCATATGTATCTTTAAGCCAACATTATGCTAAGTCATATGTATCTTTAAGCCAACATTATGCTAAGTCATATGTATCTTTAAGCCAACATTATGCTCAGTCAATTGTATCTTTAAGCCAACATTATGCTTAGTCAATTGTATCTTTACACCAACATTATGCTAAGTCATATGTATCTTTAAGCCAACATTATGGTAAGTCATATGTATCTTTAAGCCAACATTATGCTAAGTCAATTGTATCTTTAAGCCAACATTATGCTAAGTCAATTGTATCTTTACACCAACATTATGCTAAGTCATATGTATCTTTAAGCCAACATATGCTAAGTCATATGTATCTTTAAGCCAACATTACGTTAAGTCATACATATCTTTAAGCCAACATTATGCTTAGTCATATATCTTTCAGTCAACATTATGATATCTTTAAGCTAACATTATGCTAAGTCATATGTATCTAACTCACATGGCCTGCATAATAACAACAAGAAATTATGTTTTCTTTACAAAAAAAAAGAAGAAAAAAAATCCAATGTGAATGCAGAAAGCTCCCTGCAGTTCTGGTCACTATTCCTGTTGAAGTCAGGAGAGACACTGCATCATTATGGGCAGTTCTGGGACAGAGTGGGGTGGGGTGGGGCGGGGTCAGACCTACCCCCCCCCCTCCCCAAATTGTCAATGGTGTACTTTCTCACATAAACAGGTGTATTTTGAAAGAAAACCAGCAACATAAAACAGGTGTTTTTCATTTTTGTTTTGAAGCAGTTTCAATAAATTCTCTAATCAGTTTAGTCATTTTTGGTAGTTTATGTTTACTTGTTGCCGAAAGCAAGCCATTGAGAAAACAGAAAAGAAGGAGCACCCTCCCCCCCTCTCCAAAATAAAATAAAGAAGCAAACAATAAAAACAAACCTCAAAAAACAAACCAACCATCATCCCAGAACTGAACCCATCTCTCCTGTTCCCACTCCCCTTCCCCTCAACAGAAAGTAACCCCAGCACCACCACCACCCCCAACACTTCATACCTGAACATGGTGGATACGGGGTAGTTTCCAACATCGAAGCTGACCCTGATGCGACCTCTGAACAGCTCGACGGCCATGTGCTGGTCGACCCCTGTGTACAGCAGAACGCCGTTGTCGGAGTCGGTGCTGAAGACGAGGGTGATGTTGACGCCCTGGCCAAAGTCCATGCGAGGAAACTGCAGGTACGAGTCCTTGTCCTTCAGCGACACGCTCAGCATGCGTTCGCACTTCTTGCCGTGGAAACCTGCGTCAGGGGAGGTCAGCCGCACCACAGGTCACTTACTGTGCTCGCTCTGTGTTGTGTGTGTGTGTGTGTGTGTGTGTGTGCGTGCGCACGTGTGTGCGTGCATGCGTGTGTGTGTGTGTGCGTGCGTGTGTATTCAGGATACTCCGGATTGTGTGTATGCATGCGCGTGCAGGCATATACGTGTGCATGGGTATACAAATGCATGCATTTACATATGTGCATGTGTGACCTACCACTAGAAATTATGAATATAAGAAATGCCATGAGGAAGTATACACAGCTACTATGATTAGCTAGAATGTTCATATTCATTTTCTGATACAGAATGTTCATATTCATTTTCTGATATTTGATAACTATCTGTAGATGAAATCCTTTTTTATATCCTGATAGCAAACATTTTGGTTTATGACAACTCTTGGAAACTACCAGATAGGCTTAATGGTAAAGCAGAATAATACAGTAACATTTGTTTGGGAAAAGCTCACTCTCTCTCTCTCTTTCAAAAATTGAATGTAATTTCTACAGCAGGTATATAAAAGTGTATATATGAAATAATCTGAAGAGTTGATATACTGTTTGAACATTGGAACACAAAAGAGACAGACAGATATATATATATATATATATATATATATATAAATACATGTATATACATCAAGATGGTTGATGTTAATTATAAATCCAGTCTAATCAGCAAACCCATTCTCTACATAGGCACATTTAACAACTATAACGTCTGCCACAAAAATAATGACGTCAGGCAGACAACAAAAACAGCAGCACATCTGAAGCCAGAGTTATTTCAGTCTAAACTAGAGGGACTGTTGAAAAGAAAAAAAAAAAAAATTAAACAGCAGTTAAAAAAACTGAAGTTCTATCAGTGTTTCACAAAAGGCAGCAACGATCATCATAATATGGGGGTATTCTCCATATCCTTTCATTTATTTTGGGGTTGTTTGAATGAAGAAGCATAAATTCTACTCTGCAGATTAGCGGTAAGAAGTGGAAACATTCAGTGACTGAAGCATGGCACATCTAGGAGAACTATCCACAAACAGAAGAGGCAGAACTGCAGAAGCTTCGCCGGTGCTTAAAGAACACAAAACTGTGCTCCTCTCACCCCTTTTCTTTTCATTCAGGCAGGCGATGACCAAGGAGGGGCAGGAGGAGAGGGCAGACGTGAATGAGAGAAGTTCCAGGAGCAGAGGAAAAGAAAAGCTTGTGTTAAAGAACAGATCAGATGGATTACCACAGGGACAGCATGGAAACAAAAAAAGTCAGAAAGCTTGGCTAGTGAGTGGGAAATATAACAGTGCAGTTCAGAAGAAAAGAACAAAAAAAGAAACTGTATATTTTGAGACCTTGTGACTCAGCTGTTTCAAGACAAGTCGAGCAGGTGATGGTTACGATTGTGATGACCATATGTATTTTTCTTTTTTTTTTCTTTTAATCTCAGCCTATAGCAGAGTGAGTGCTGTACACTGTATAAGATATTGACTCATGTTGCAGAGATCGCTAATTCTCTGTTTCTCTTCTTTCCTGTTTTCTCTCCTCAATAAAAACAAAACCTCCACCAAATGCCCACAACATTGATGTGAAAAAAAGAAAAGAAAGAAGAGACAAGGAACATGCACAAAGACCCCTTCAGTGAAACGTAACACATACATCTGCAGCTGAAGCATAGCAAAGTCTCAGTGACAAGGCAGGTGGATAATACCGCTCTTTTTTTTCCTCACAGGAACAACACAGAAAAGAGATTAAGATGATCCGATGGGAATAAAGGGATTTCAGCGCTCACACACCTGCCTTATTCACTGTGACCTCCCCATGTCTGTGTTCTACTTTTTATCAGATAGCAACCGCAGTTTAGATTAAGACAAATGTTGGCATATCTGTACATAGTACACACTCAATTACACCAAAGTGTGGACAAGTTATTTCTAACAAAGACAGAAGGGACATCAAGAATGGAGCCATTGTGAAAGTGCCAGCTGAGGAAAAACAGAAGACATGTGGGAAGCCGACGACTCCAATGCAGCACAGAGAAGCACAAAGCTGGCATCGCACACTCATCAGCCTCAGAATTAAGCAGCTGGAACATCGGCTATTCTCCCTCAGGACTGTAGGACCGTTGTTGATTCATGCTCTTGTTACACATTCACATCAGATGTGCCCGGTGTAGTGGACAGAGATTTTATTTTGCACAACAAATTCTCTAAAGCGTGAAAGCTTTCACATTCCAGTCTGAATTCCAGCTAAACATAGAGGCATTTGAAATCATATCAGCCAGATGAGAAAACATAAGCAGCAGCTACTTTCAGAAGAACTGAAAAAGAAGAAACAACAACGAGAGCCAGATCTGTTTCTTTTAATTCCAAAAGCTTGATTTTAGTCTGAACTGATAACACTCTTAGTCCATTTATATCCAAAAATAATCCATGTAAAACGACATCAACAGAGCAAGCAGCGTATAAGCCAAAAATCAGTTTGACAGACACAGTTAAAAGAAGCTGGAGATTCAAAAAAAGAGAGAGAGAGAGAGAAGGGAAAATGGAATCTACCATGCTCAGCAACTAAACTGTCACAGTCGGTCAACATCAATGTCACCATCGGAAGCTCTCCGCAGTTACCAGAGAACGACCAGGATCACGTCCTCTCAGCCCAGCCCAGCGATGGCTGCTACACACTGCGCCATCCTACCGCTGACAAATTTACTGATGCTTTCATAGCCTAGAAACAATCTGAAGAAGAATGAGTTGCACAGGAGATGTAAAGCATGTGGCAAGGACCATGAGATGGATTTGACGCCATCACTGACAGTACACACATTACAGGAGAGGTATACTGACGTCTACATGAACTGCTACATGTACTTTCCATTGACGTGTGACACCCACTGACTGTCACAACGGAGAACACTGATGGCATACACATCTAAACCACATTCTCATCGTGTTAATCTAAGTGGTGACAACTGTTGAGAAACGGTCTGCCCTCCCTTTCAGACACAAACAACAACATGTGTACCAGCAAAACAATACATCAGTTGCTGAAGAAAAACAACAGGTTTACAATCATAATGTTTTTAAATTGTTGTTTACTGAGAAAGGGAGAGCAGAAGTGTTAAAGCGACTATAAGTTAAGCCCCCTACCTGATGCACATTTACACAGATAGTGGGGGGTGCCCTTGGGCTGGTAGCACACAGCGTTATTTTGACACTGGTGATACTTGCAGGCACCGCCCCGGGGGCCGGACGCCGAGTCATAGTTAGGCAAGACAAGGACAGGCGCAATCTCGCAGAACTGGCCCGAGAAGCCTGCGGCACACATGCACGTATAAGAGCCCACGGCATCCACGCACGTGGCTCCGTTCAGGCACACGTGCGACTTACAGTCATCGATGTTGTCCGAACAGTTCTTGCCGGTGAAGCCGGGCGGGCACTCACACCTGCATACAGGAGACAAGAGTATAGTTAAGAAAAAAAAAATAACACAAAGAAGTTCAGTTTTTAAAAAGCATTATAATTCTTACCCAGCTTTCAAACCTGCAGTACACACATATGCGCACACATACATGAACACATACACACTACACACTGCATCTCTATATATCACATTCTTATAAGAACTAAAGTGGGATGCTTGCCTGCCAAATGAATCAAATGCATCATTTATAGCAAAGATGCCACACATTTAGATGCTGACTTCTTCTGCAGTCAAGACAAGCAAAGGGCAGACAACAACAAAAGCGCATGCCGCTCAGTCAGCAAAGGCCTCTGCCCCACCATCAACTGCACCGTGAATTAGTGGTGGACAAAATTTGAACTGTGAGAACTGGGAGGCCACGCCCTAAAGTGGTGATAGCTGGAGGCATCAGCCAGGTGGAGAAGGCTGAATCAGCACTGTACAGGCCACCACACCTGCATGGGAAGTGCTAGTGGTGAAATCAAAATAAGATTGAAAACATCACTGTTGCCTGCCACCACCACCACCACCACCACCACCTGCATGGCTACCACCTGTGGTGTGGCCACACCTACAGTAGCTGACGTCGTCTTTCTGATCACCCTGCTGCAGCCCAGCTCAACCAGCTGAACAGCAGCTGCAGTGCAAGTCACCTTTTCAGGGTATTTTGTACTTTTGTTGTTTTTTTGTCTGTCACTTTTTTGTCTCACCTGCGGAAGACCTCAGGGTTGAAACGAGCTGCTTCAGTCCTGTCATTTTGTTCATTCTGTTTATTTGGTGAGCTGGTGACCTAATTCTGCCTGCTGGCTTCACCTCAATGTCTGCATTAACTCAACTGTAGACTTACGTGAGTTATATAACACACAAAACAAGGTGAACAGTGACACTAATTTCATACACAATACAAAACAAACAAAGAATGTTCTATGAACATGACTTCCTCAGGTGTGACAAACAACAGACAAAAAATGCCCACTCTCTTCTTGCCCAGGCGACAGTCATGTGGGAAGTCAGGTTCTCCACAGCTTTCACGTCCACTACCTGTAACACCTGAACATTCACCTGTCTGTTTTATATTGTGCATTCTGATTCAGTCTCCTTTGGACCTATGGGTTTCTTTCTGTGTGTTTATGGAGCCAGAAATTGTTTGAAGGTGAAGATGAAGATCAAGGACACTCACCTGTAGTCAGCGTCCATGGCAACACAGGTAGCTCCATTGACACAGAAGTTGTAGCCGGCCTTGCAGTAGGGGATGCGATTCTCACAGAACTTCCCTGTCACCAATATCACATGTCACTGCTTTCATGCGGTCACAATCATCACACCATACAATTGCCATTACAACAGTCATACTGCCACTGCTGTTATTCCTGTCAGAATCTACCTCCAACACCACACACACAGAAAGAAGACATTCAAAACATACAGAAAAGAGGCAATAGAAATACAGGCCCAGAGACAACAGGCTTGGACACACACTCAACAGACAGAGAAACAGACGGCCAGGCAATAGAAATACAGGCCCAGAGACAACAGGCTTGAACACACAGTCAACAGACGGACAGACAGACGGCCAGGCAATAGAAATACAGGCCCAGAGACAACAGGCTTGGACACACACTCAACAGACGGTGAGACAGACGGCCAGGCAGACCGACCTGTGAACCCAGACGCGCAGTGACAGGAGTAGGACTGGATCTCGTCGACACAGGTGGCGTTGTTCTTGCAGGCGTTGTCCTCACAGTCGTCCATGTTGGTCTCACAGCGGTCCCCGTCAAACCCATCCAGACAGTGACACCTACACAACAGGGGAGGCGACAAACGTGTGCACTGGTTTTCTATGATCTCAAGAGTTGGTGCAGACATCATCCCTTACCCTCTCCCCATTCCGCCCTTTCCACTCCTCCAGTACATTTTTTATGTGATTGTAATATGCATTGTTTCATTAAAAAAGGTTGATCTGACATACGTAGTTATCATCTGTGACCACTTGTCTAATAACTCAATAGCCTGAAAAGACATAAAACGAAGACAAAGAAGAGCACATACACACACACACACAAATAGACACACTCACATCCTCAAAAACACACACATACACACTCACTCACACACACAGTGTTATCACCATGTGTGTTCATATACCTTTGAAGGTTTCTCCTGACAATAAAACTCTGCGTAAAACCAAACTCCCTGACACAATAGTTTTGTAGATTCCTGGCTGGGAGGTCACGGGTTTGATTCCCATCAGTGCCATTTATTTGCGGCATTTTTTTGCTCCGACTGGCATCCTAGAGTTGACTGTGGTACATGCTCAGCTGGGAAGACTGGGGCCACACAGTCAAGTTTCATCCACTTCATGGATGCATCTCTGAGAGTGCTGGTCAAATGTCCTGACCAACACAGCAGGTGAGTGTATTTCTCAGGCCTGGTTGATGCTGTGATTTAGTATGGAAGTATGTGTAGCATGTATAGCCTCATCACCCAATCTTAAACCGGAATGGGACTCGATAGCATTATTATCATCCTCATTCAATCAGCATGAAAAAGAAGACTCAAATTCTGTGACCCTTCATGCCCTGCTGTCATGGTGACCTCAGTTTCGGTTTCCTCTCCTTGTCTGTGCCCTTTGTGAGTTCAGGTCAAGGTCATCGGTAAGGTCAAGTTCATGAGAACTATCACTGGACAGACATGGTCGCACTCTGCACAGGGGGATGCTCAGTCAAGCTGGCTCTGCGACTAAGCAACCATTGCTATCACTGGGGGGCTTAGTAGATGGTGTCATGCATATTATGGATCAGAATGGGTTCCACTGAACACCACTGAGGTGGCTCAGCTGTAGTGCAGCGTCTCCTCTGGTGGGTTGCCTCATGTTGACTTGGCACTGACTGCTCCTTTCAGTTGGCTGGTGCCAGGACTGTGGCAGGATAAGCCAGGGGTGTGGCTGTGGACGGGGAGTCAGAATGAGCAGTGTGGGGTCAGCGACACTGAAGTGACACAGAGGATGAGAGAGAAAACCCTCCCCCCTCTCCCCTCCACACACACACACACATATAAACACACACAACACACACACACAAATCACACATACATGCACACACACACACCACACACTACACTACACACACACACACACACACACACATTTACCACAAACACACAAACACAAACCACACACACACACACCACACACACACACACACACTACACACACACAAACCCCACACACACACACACACACACACTAGTCTGAGTCTGACTCCAAGTCACCCCCATCCTGATCTCACCTGAAGCGGCCGAACTCCATGACCTCACACTTCCCTCCGTTGTTGCAGGGGTTCCCGAAACAGGCGTCAATCTGCTGCTCACAGCGGTCGCCATGGAAACCAGGTGTGCACTCACAGGTGAAGTTTTTGAACTCCACCAGTCTGCAGACGCCGTCGTTGAGGCAGGGCTTGGTCAGACACACGTTGCACTTCTGAGCCACGGCTGGGTCTGGGTCCGCTGTGGGATCCAAATAGGTGTCTCAGTCATTGCACCAATCTACTTCATCATTCAAAAGGGGGCCGGAATAACTCAGTGGTAGAGCGCTGGACTCCTTATCTTGGTGATCCCGGGGTTGCGGGTTCGAATCTCCGCCAGGCCGTTTCGGTACAGAGGGATTTTTCCCTCAGAGTTAGCACACAAAACTCCACTCCCTTTGTTGGGTAGATGGGATTAATACTTGCCTGTCTATACAGGAGTGTCAGCCTGCGTATGCAGAAAGAAGAAAAAAATAGGAAAAAAAAAATCATTCAAAAAACCGTATAACTGATATCTAATGCACACACTCATATTCTTATGAACATGTACACAGACTTGCATTTCAGTTGACTAACATTTCTGTTTGTTATTCACTTTTTTTTTCTTTCAGTTTCCTCTCTGTCTTCTTCTTCTTCTGCGTATGCAGGCTGATACTCCTGCGGACACTCCCTGTATATACAGGCAAGGATTAATCCGATCTACCTAACAAAGGGAGTGGAGTTTTGTGTGTATGACCATTTCTTATCCCGCCATTAAGGCAGCCATACTCCAACTTCAGGGAAGGTGCATGCTACGTGTAACATGTCATCCATACCAACAGCCAAAATGGCCTTCTCTTCCAAAAATTGGTGATGGGATTTTACATGTGTGCAAGATGTTATGCATGTGTTCACACATGGAACCTCGGTTTATAGTCTCATTTGAAGGACTGTATGAGAAATGGAGTCAGAACCAATGTTAACTCCGAGGGAAAAATCCCCCTGTACTGAAACAGCCTGGCGGAGATTTGAACCTGCAACCCGAAGATTAGGAGTCCGGCGCTCTACCACTGAGCTATTCCAGCCCCTAGTTTCCTCTCTGTGAAAATGTTGGTATATTTTGAAATTGAAACAGGACTTGACATGTCGGTCCGTCTCTCTCTCTCGCTTCCACTCTCTTCATTTACTACTCGTTCATTTTCCTTTAGAGAATGCAGTAAGAAAATTTAGCTTCATCATTTAACACGCTTGATTAATAAATCAGTACGCACAGACAGCAAAAATGTTGTACCTGCATCTCGGTGATTGTAAATATGATGCTGTATGCAAAACATGCAAAAACTCACAGAGACATTCGAAGTAGCTGTATGCAAAACATGCAAGAACTCACAGAGACATTCAAAGTAACTGTATGCAAAACATGCAAAAACTCACAGAGACATTCAAAGTAGCTGGAATCGGTGAAAAGAATCAGCTTGGACTTCATCTGTCGCGGCCCAGCACACATGGCGATCCCCGGCTCCACCCATCCCTTCTTGATCCAGTCGGACAGCCACTTCAGGTTGCAGTCACAGTTCAACGGATTGCCGCCCAGGGCTCTGAGGGGAGGAAACACAACAAAAAAAAATCTCTTGGCTTCACCGGTACAGTACATGACTCCTGAATAGATTTTCAATAAAGAAAAAATCATCTGCACGTATGCTCTGTTATTCTGAATTACGTATGTGCCTGCATGTGTAAAAGTGTTTCTTATGCATCCAGGAAAAGAAATTTTGTGTTTCATCAACCATCCATGGACAATGGACACAATGACTGACTGTCTGTCTGTCTTACAGCTGTGTATCACTTTTTACAAACTTATTTCTTCTGTCTGTTTATTGAATGGACAGAAAAAGTAAACAAGTCAATACAGCATCTCATCAACAGCCAAGCACATACTTTTTCAAAAATTCCTATCAAAGTGTATTTACAAAAGAAGATAAACAGCATTGTAGTACTCACATATGTGACAGCAGTTTCAGATCAGCAAAACTCCCAAAAGGGATAGTGGACAAGTTGTTGCCATGGAGAGATCTGCAAAGACACATCAGTGTGGAGGTGAATAACAGCTCAAACACACCGTCTACCCATTGTCCCATGCATGGCATTACAGTGTGTGTTATTGTCCATGATTTCACAAACTGTGGAGTAATACTGGATCACAATGAGTGCTTCAATGGTCTGCTGTTCTTCACTGCCAGATAAGTTAACATAGACAATTTTGAGGAGAAAGAAAAACGTGTGTGTGTGTGTGTGTGTG
>CM065738.1:56904656-56914656 GCA_033310375.1 Conus canariensis | reverse complement strand
GTTATTAGACAGTTGAGATTAAAAAAAGTTTTAACAAATGTAAGTAGATCAGTTATTAGACAGCTAAGATTTAAAAAAAGTTTTAACAAATGTAATCATCATAGTCAACAAATGATCAACAGTCACTATTCCAGCAGTTAACTGCCATGGTCACATGACTGGGTGTACTCACAAAGTGTTGAGCTGCGTCAGATTGGCGAAGATTCTTTCTGGCAACGTCACCAGTTTGTTGTGGCTGAGGTCTCTGTGTGGAACATCAAAATGTAACACAGTAACAAGTTAGTTAAAAATGTAACACACTGATGTATTAGTTAAACTGTAACATGTTCATTAATCAGTTAAAATGTAACACACTGATACAGCAGCTACAGTGTAACACACTGATCTCTCAGCTTAACTGTAAGATGCTGAGGCACCAGTTACAATGTAATACATTGACGTATCAGCTAAACTTTAACACACCAAGCCATCAGTTACAATGACACACTTTCACGTGTGTGTTAGACTGAGACACACTGAGTTGAAATATACATCTCATTAACATATCAGTCAAAGAGTACAACATAAAGGCATCTTTTAAATGTACCACATTACTACAATATAACCCCCCCTCCCCCCCACACCCCCAAGGGAGATGACAATGCAATGAAGGTAGGAGAGTGACAATGAATGACTTACAATCGTTTCAGTTTTGTCAGAACACCAATGGTTTCAGGTGGTATTCTCTGGATCTTGTTGTCATCCAGATACCTGAAAGATGACATCATACACCATGACACTTGTCTCCTTAGAACTTACAGCCACTCTTCTTTCCTTACAGTAAAAGATTGTAACCAGTTGTTATCTTTCACGATTTGTGGGATCAGCGACATCTTCAGATGCAATTGTTGACAAATTCAATATTGATGATGACAGTTTACCAAGGACAGAATTACTCCGGCGTAACTGTGATAATCAAACACTAGTGATGCTTACAACTGAGTGGTGTCCAAGATGTTGTATCTGGGATTGTTGGTCAGTTGTTGAGAGCAATCTACACTACATTACACTACACTACATTACAGTACTCCGCACTACACTACGCTATACTACACAACACATACACACACACACACACACACCACATGAGCATACGCATTCCCTCACATACACATACACCCAAAAACTTGAACACAGTGAAACATGGACAATAACCAACACTAATGATCCTGAAGCTTACAATTCCGTGGTGTCTAGGGGGATGTATTTCGGAATGTCAGTCAGCTGCTGAGAGCGGCATCGCACCACAGTGCCACTGCAGGTGCACTTCGGGGGGCAGTAGGCGCGGGATCGCAGCTTTTCTCGATCGTCACTGCAGACATAAAAAAGATACGCACATCATGTAAATGTGTGTTCAGATGTCATGGGAAAAAACCATTATCAGAACAAAGACATGTGAATGCTCGCGTGCACACACACACACACACACACACACACACACACACACACACACACACACACACACACACACACAAACACACACAAATATAGACAGACGGACAGACAGAGACAAAGACAGACAGACAGACACACACACACAAAGATAGACAGACAGACAGACAGACAGAGACAGAGACAGACAGGCAGACACACACACACACTAAAAAATTAAAGGTAACTACCCTTACTTAAGAAGAACACGTCAACAAAGGAGTAGAAATGTCTGAATGTCGCAGTTTCATCCACCCAATGGAAAGCTCTGAGAGTGTAAACTCACAAGTTTCCCAACCAAGACTGGAGTTGTTGGTGGATCTCTGGCCTGACTGACAACCAGATGTATCATAAAAGGCTGTGTTCTGCACAGTCCTACCTGGACGTCTCAGACCAAAGTGGAAAATGGTTGATTATTGTTTGCTCATGCCCTGCTAGGGTGGTGACAGCAGTTTGGATTTCTTCTGCACACCTGTGCTATGGGGGGGAGTTTGTGTCAAAGTCATCGCTGTCAGCGAGTATAAGGGGGACGTCACTATATGGGTGTGGTGGTGTCCACCCAGAGAGGGACACTCACTTATACTGGTTTGGTCACGAGGCAATTATCATTGTCAGTACAGAACTTGGTAGGTGGTGTCCTGCATGTTTGTGTGAGTGGGGGGTAGGGAGAGGCCTGAGCAATACAACAGAATTGTGGATTAAGCAAAACATTAAACAAACTGATTCATTAATAAACAAGCTGGATCAGAACTGGCACCATTGAACACCACCTCTGTGAGTCATGCACCATTGAACACCACCTCAGTGAGTCATGCACCATTGAACACCACCTCAGTGAGTCATACACCACTGAACACCACCTCAGTGAGTCATGCACCGTTGAACACCACCTCAGTGAGTCATGCACCATTGATCACCACCTCAGTGAGTCATCCACCATTGAACACCACCTCAGTGAGTCATCCACCATTGATCACCACCTCAGTGAGTCATGCACCGTTGAACACCACCTCAGTGAGTCATCCACCACTGAACAACACCTCAGTGAGTCATCCACCATTGAACACCACCTCAGTGAGTCATCCACCATTGATCACCACCTCAGTGAGTCATCCACCATTGAACACCACCTCAGTGAGTCATCCACCATTGAACACCACCTCAGTGAGTCATCCACCATTGAACACCACCTCAGTGAGTCATCCACCATTGAACACCACCTCAATGAGTCATCCACCATTGAACACCACCTCAGTGAGTCATCCACCATTGAACACCACCTTTGTGAGTCATCCACCACTGAACACCACCTCAGTGAGTCATCCACCATGCAGTGTCTCCTCCGGCAGGCTGCCTCACAGTGGCCTCATCTCAATAACTTCAAGCAAACTGCTGGTCCTCAGACAGTGACAGAAAGGACCTAGGTGTGACTGAGAGTGGGAGAGCTTGAAGATGAGAGAACAACATCGATGAAGAAATTAATGTATGACTGTAAGAAATGCAGGGATGCGAGACCCGTCTGGGGGGAAAAACGCTTACAGTTCCACATCAATCAGCGAGCCAGTCCTTAAAAAACATCCTCCAACTTGGATGAGTCAAGCTTGTAGCCATGCTCATCATCTGTTTCTTCAGTTTCAACATCATTTCCATAATGTAGAATCTTCGTGGTGGTTTATGTTCCTCACAGACAAAACGCAATGCAGCCAGATTAAGCGAAGCTAGCCAACCAAAATGACGCTTACAAAAAGGAGACGAGAACATGTGCTGTGTACTTTGTCCTGACACTTTGATGTAGTCACATACTGAGGTAAAAACAACAGTGGCTTTTTTTTTCTTGAATGAACAAAAACATGCATCTACATGTTTATGCCCATTATGCCCAAGTTTTCCCATCCATGGAACTGACAAGCCCTACAGGTGTAGTGGTGTGATGTGGATGGCACTGCCAAGCCCTACAGGTGTAGTGGTGTGATGTGGCTGGCACAGCACTCACCCATGTTACTGTCTGGACAGCAGGGAGGGGTACCCACATCACAGCCAAGCTCATTGTTTTCTGAAACAAAAAAAAAACAAAAACAAAAACCATCACTGTCACAACACACCATACTGTCACAGCAAACAAACATGGTAAAAGACACTCAGAGTATGAGGAAGAGTAACACAAGAAAAAGAAAACTATCAATGAATCAAAAACTTAGAAATGGTGTGTTTGGTATTCAGATATACAGTAAGAATCTAAATGTACGATCATAGAAACTAAACTCTTAATATTTACTGAAAAAACCCCCAACAAATTTCATTTAACGTTTATGTGTACAAAGAACAAATGCATGATTTCTAACCTGAAGGAATGAACAATAGAAAAGCATGTACATCTAGAACACAGAGCAAGACAGAGGAGAAGTCGCCATTAGTGCTACAGCAATTACCGCTGAAGGGCTACAGAAAAGGGTTGTTTCAGCAACACTAATGGCTGCTGCAAACAGTCACAGTTGACGTGAGTACTATGTTGTAGTATGGGTAACAACAAAGGCAAAAGGAACTGTTTCAGTGAGAAGAAGGGAAGAAGAAGAAGAAGAAAAAACAGGAGACGATAAGATGAAGACAATGGTAAAGAAATAAAAAGGAAAACCAAACACCAGAGCAAAGATTACCGAGGGGAAAATGCCCTCCGCGATCGTCAACAGGGGAGCTCATCGGCACTTATGCCTTTAGTACATAAAGCAGTTATGTCCCTTGCACCAAACGACGTCAAGAGGCAACATTGATACGGTCCAAATGAGCACATCATCGCTTTTATTATGGTGAGCAGGTGAGAGAGAGAGAGAGAGAGAGAGAGAGAGAAGAAGAGAGAGGAGAGAGAGAGAGAGTTAGTTGTGTGCACACACGACTATTTGTATAAACTTGTGTGCATCAGTACGAGTGTTTCTGCTTTTCAGTCGCACAAGTGTGCACTTGCGTGTGTGCGTGCGAGGCCTACATATGTGTGAAATGTACATGAATGTAGCTCACACACATTCGTGTCCCAGTCTGAGTGTCTGCAGGTATACATTTATCATTTACTACACACACACACAAGTACTGTAATAAACTCACATTTTGTTGCACTACAGCCGAGCTGTGCTTTTACAAAGTTTTTAGGCTTGAGGTACTGTATGGGGGTCATTTTTAGAGACTGTTACTTTCAAATTCTATATTGGCTTGAGGCCCTGTATGGGTTTTTTCCCTCTTGAAGTCTTCAGGCTTGAGATCCACCGCTTAGGCTTGAGATCCTGTATGAGGGTGGTTTTTTGTTGTTGTTGTTTTGTTTTGTTTAGCTGGTTACCTTCACAGACAAAGTCCTTAGGCTTGACGCCATGTATGTTTTGTTTCACTTTAAAGTCCCTAGGGGTTGAAATTCTATATGACGTGTTTTGGTTTTGTTCTTTTTTTGCTTTTTTTGTGTTTCGATGGTTACCTTCACAGACAAAGTCCTTAGGCTTGAGGCCATGTACGTTTTTTTTCTTCCTTTACAGTCCTTAGGGGTCGAGATCCTGTATGAGGGTTTTTTTTATTTGCTTTTTTTTGTTTGTTTTTTGTTTAGATGGTTACCTTCGCAGACAAAGTCCTTCGGCTTGAGGCCATGTATGTTTTTTTTTTCTTTAGGGTTGAGATCCTGTACGAGAGTTTTCTTTCGCTGCTTTTTGTTGTTTGTTTTGTTTTTTGTTTAGATGGTTACCTTCGCAGAAAAAGTCCTTTGGCTTGAGGCCATATATGTTTTTTTTCCCTTTAAAGTCCTTAGGGTTGAGACTCTGTATGAGTTTTTTGTTGTTGTTGTTTTGTTTTGTTTAGATGGTTTTACCTTTGCAGACAAAGTCCTTAGGCTTGAGGTCATGTATTTTTTCCCCCTTTAAAGTCCTTAGGGTTGAGATCTTGTATGAGGTGGGTTTTTTTTGTTTTTTTTGTTTTTGTTTTTTGCTTCTTGTTTAGATGGTTTCACCTTCGCAGACAAAGTCCTTAGGCTTAAGGTCCTGTATGGGGGTGTTCTTCAGGTTGTGGGGCGCCGTACAGGTTGGAGTTCCGGTGATGACGTTACGACTTTTCAGCCAGTCGGCAAGCCAGCCCAGATGACAGTTGCAGCTGAAGGGATTGGCCATGAGGTTTCTGGTGGAATAGATACACACGGTCATTAATGTTTAGTGTAGGGTCAGAGAGAGAGAGAGAGAGAGAGAGAGAGAGAGAGAGAGAGAGAGAGAGAGTGAGAGAGAGAGAGAGAGATCTTTGTCAAAGTAAAACACGACGAAACCATCTGAGACAGTCATGACCCAGGTCATTCGAAAATTTAAAGCAAAGGGCGGTAATGCTGTCTGTTTACTTGCCCCTCAAGAGATCAGTAAAGTATTTTGAGTAGACTTGAAAGCAAATCCAATAAACAAGAACATAAGATCCAAACAGTGCCCATGAAGACACTGGTCGGGGTAGAGGAAACACATTTTGCCGAAGTCACTAAACTAATATTGATTAAAAAAAAACAAAAAACTTTTGAGGCAAATAGGGCACAGATGTAAATACTAATTCTGTAGAGGGGTCATGGAGTCTGTCCAAATATGTACATTCATATTAAAACCTCAAGATGCCAATAGTCTTCATGTGTGAGCGCTCACAGTTTAAAACATAATAATGATAAGCACGTGTGGTCCAGGTGCGCATACTCGCAGCTCTGAGGGTAAACTATAAGAACGTATGATGCAAATAGGGCCCGGATGTGTACATCCACAGCTTCGAGAGTCTAACAAACTGAAAATGCTTCATGCAAACAAGTTTATATATGGGTACACCCACATCTTCGAGGATCAGTACACCAAAAACATTTTATGCAAACAGGGCCCATGTGTGTACATCTACAGTTTTCGACTGTCAATTATAATGAAAACTTTTGATGCGGACAGGGCCCACATACGTACACCCACAGCTTGCAGAGTAAATTGCACCAAGAACATGTCACGAAAACAGGGCCCAGAGAAGAACACTTGGTAACCTTGGCTACGGAGGCTACGTTTTTTCACCTGCGTTTGTTTGTCCGTCGATCAGCGGTATGACGCAAGAACTATTGAACCTACTTCAGCCAAATTTCGTCAACAGATGTTGTCTGCCTGGGAGGAACCCACTAAACTTCTGGGGCAGATTCGTGGCGCGGTTCTGATGAAAGGGCAGAGGCAGGATCGTTAGGATGTCCGTGTCATACTACTGGCTTCAAAGGTACGATCGGGTCGAACGTCACACAGACTTCGTAATGATGGTAGTAACATTTGGATGACGACATATGCAAGCTGACGTCACTCGTGCGTCAATATTTGTTTTCCCTCGGACTGTTCGACCTTGGCGCAGTTCTATGTCTGGTTGCTGCTCTTGCCGTCTCACCTTTCAAGCCCTTTCCTTAATGACCTTGCTGCTCCCACGCCGCCACTCTCCCCTATACAGCCACATCCAGGTCCGTCCTGCGGTAGCACCACTACAGGCAGCCCATAGGGAGCAACTCATATCAGGTCGTCAAGAGGCAACCCACCAGAGGAGACACTGCACTACGGCTGAAACTCTTCTGTCGTATTCACAGTTGCCTGTTCTCGTTCAACTTAAGTAGTTCGCTGCCAATGAAACACATGACGAAAACTGGTCAGTCGCTGAGCCAGCTAGGGCAGGTGGCGCCTTTCTTCTACAGGGTGCCACATGGGGGGACAACCTGTAAGCAGAACGTATGATGCCAGCAAGATGAAGGAAAGTACTCACAGTGTGGAGAGGTAGTGTAGTCTGTCGAAGGAGCCCTTCATGACGCAGCGAATCTGATTGTCATACAGAGACCTGGAACAGACAATACACGGCCATGACATGTGCGGCACACACACACACGCGCGCGCGCGCGCGTGCGCACACACACACACACACACACAAACAACACACACACACAGACCACACACATACACAGACCACACACACACACACACACACAGACCACGCACACACGCACGCACGCACGCACGCACGCACACACACACACACACACACACACACACACACACACACACACACACGTACTCGGGCGCGCCCACACACACTCATATTTGCAGAAGCATGCGCATATGTACATAAACATGTACACATGCACGTGTCCGCATGCTCGCGCGTGCACAAACAAACACACACACACACACACACACACACACACACACACACACACACACACACATTGAAGTTTGTTTTTTTGTTGTCTGTATCACCTTAAAGTGAAAAGACGTTAAACTAAAGAATGAACTCACACACATACATGTGCATGCATATGTATCAATGTTGACAACTCAATTCCTCTCCCCATCGTCCCCATGCTCACTATAACAAACTAAATCTCTCTCTCTCTCTCTCTCTCTCTCTCTCTCTCTCACACACACATCACCACACCAGTCAGACAGACACGACAGACAGACAGACACACACACACACACACACACACACACAACACACACACACACAACACACACACAGAGTCGATGTCACATGCAAGAATACTTACAGAAGTGTTAGTCGCGATGTCTCAGAAAAGGTCACATTATTGATACAGGTAATCTTGTTTCCACGAAGCATTCTGAAAAAAACAACCCAACAAGAAACGTTGTGCAGTGTTTAGACAAACAAACTCCAAGGACCACGCAAGTATGGAAGAAGTAGGCATAAAAAAAACAGAAACAGAAACAAAAACAAACAAACAAAAACCAACAACACCAGATGAACTCGCCTTCTGTGGCGAAGGTGTAGGATCGAACTAACGATCGTTTCTTTTTCTGAAGCATGACTTCATTATATTTTCACCTCCTGGTGAAAGTTTGTATTGTAGTCGTAGTAGCAGTGATAGTAATAGTAGTTGTGGTAGTGCTGGGAGCAGCAGCAGCAGCAACAGTAGTAGCAGTAGTAGTTGAAGGTTGTCTCGTAGTCAGTAGTAGTAGCAGTGGTGGTGGTGGTTGCAGCAGCGGCAGTAGTAGTAGTACTCCTCGTCGTCATCAATGTAGTATACTAGTACTAGTAGCAGCAGCATTTGCACAACAGCAACGGCAGCAGTAGCAGTAGTTTTAAGGTAGCAATAATCTGCCATAAGCCTTCTACCCTTTAAACTTCCCGTCCTTTTTACAAATTGTTTTATTGTTGTAATGCATTGCATACGCTGAGGTACTCTTGTAATGTTTACATGTCAAATTCGGAAAAAAATTTTTTTTGTATCTGTGTCCAGAGGCTTTTTAATATACATCTAATGCAGTTCAAATCTCTGAAGAAAGCGAAGGATTCCAAAACCTTACAACCCTTATTAACGATGTTTTTCTCAAGCGAGTTTGTGTTTCAGGGGACATAACTTCTTGTGAGCCGAATGAGGACTGCTTTGGTGAGACCTTAGCAAGGCTGACGGCTATTTTTCACGCGTAACGCTGCACTGCGTATGCAACTGTTAAACGTGGGTGTCAGAAGGTGTGTATTGAGATGGTGCTTTCCACCCAACAGAATGATGTTACGGTCTAATGTGCTTGAAATCAGACAACAAACAAACAAACAACAACAAACATACAATAAAAAAAAAAGAAAGAAAAAGGCACTATCAAAATTTATCCCTGTGTTCTCTTCTGCCTGAAGCACGGAAAAGCAAATTTTTCTGACTTACATGTATTGATGTGTACGTAACTTTGAAAAGGTTGCTTTTCCGTACTTCACGCTGGAGAGTACACGGTGGGGGAGGGGGGGGGGGGGGGGGGGGGGGGGGGGGGGGGGGGGGGGGGGGGGAGGTACGTATTGCCACAAACAACAACAACAACAACATACACACTCGCGCGCGTGCGCGCGCGCGCGCGCACACACACGCACACACACACACGCACACACATCCCAAACCCCAGCTACGCATGATTAGAACGACTTCCTTGCTAACATCAAGCTCTAAACAACGACGTTTCTCCTTTCTGAATTCAAGACGACGTGGATTTGAAACGGACAGAAGTTGAACCAGACATTTGGGTTTTTAGACTACGCTTTATTTTTCATATCTTTCTCTTATTAATATACATTTTCACATGTATGCCGGCCAACGCGATTTCGTTGAACGCTGTAAACGGCTCATGATTGTTAATTCTCAAGATTCGCGTTTACTTTGCTGTCAGGGTCATCTAAAGATGAAACCGATAAAACGTGGGTAGTAAGACAGGAGACTGCTCCATACAAGACATACTGCTCCATAACAACATCTCTGTTGTCTTTGGCCTTTCATGTAGGGAAGTAACAAAACCTAAACTGCACTCCAGGGCACGACTTGTGATGAACGATTTCGACAGTCTAGTTCCGGGAATACTATTCAAACAGCTACAATGGAGAAGACAAATAACAAGAAATAAAAAAAAAAAAAATCTCTGTCCCATCTCAGACTGGAACGAAGGATCTCTCGAGTCCTTGGGAGACTTTCTCTACACAGGACACTCACCTTTCTTTGTGTGTGTGGTATGACCTGCCTTCGCAAGAGACT
>CM065738.1:56889656-56899656 GCA_033310375.1 Conus canariensis | reverse complement strand
CTCCGCCGACCAAAAGCAGCTCGTCGACCCTGCCCCGACTGTTATCATCCGAGTTCCTTAAATGGTGAACGGGAGGAGGCGGAGGAGGGAGGAGGAGGAGCGTGAGAAGGGACGGAGCAGGGTGAGGAAAAGAGGGTAGATATTGAGTTGTAGAGTGCTGCTGGAAAAAAAAAAAATTCAAAACCCGGATACGTTACTGCCCTAGAGAACTGTCTATTCGAAAGGGGAGGGGGGGGGGGAGGGGGGAGAGAAAGAGAGAAGGACGACTAATTACGACATGAACCAAGACAGAGGGGAAAAAAAATGCGGGTATAAACCAAGAGAGAGAGAGAGGAAGATGGAGAAACTGACCTGTAACAGAAGACTGGGGAATAAACTAGGAGAGGAAGACTGGGACATTCAAAAGGAGAGGAAGACTGGGAAATTAACTAGGAGAGGAAGACAGGGAAATTAACTAGGAGAGGAAGACTGGGAAATTAACTAGGACAGGAAGACTGGGAATTGACTAGGAGAGGAAGACTGGGACATTTAATAGGAGAGGAAGACTGCGAAATAAACTAGGAAAGGAAGACTGGGAAATTAACTAGGAGAGGAAGACAGGGAAGGGAGGGAGGGGAAGACTAAGAAATAATCCATAAGAAGGAAGGTTGAGACATCAACCAAAGAAGGAGAAAGACAGGTGAAATGACCATCAGAGGGGATGAATTGAAACTCACCATGGGAGGGTCCATTGGGAAATTAACGAAGAGAGAGAGAGAGAGAGAGAGAGAGAGAGAGGAGAGAGAGAGAGAGAGAGGGAGAGAGAGAGAGAGAGAGAGAGAGAGAGAGAGAGAGAGAAATTAACCCAGAGACAGGACTGGGAACTTAACGAAGAGAAGGCGACTTGAAAAATCAACAAAGAAACGAGTATAGGAACTTGACCGAGGCAGCAGTTAGTCAAGAAATGATGACTGGGAAATTAACCAAGAGAGGGAGTTTGGGTCACCTGACGCAGAGAGGAAGACTGGATCATTTAACCAAGAGTGAGACAGCATAAAATTAAGAAAAAGAGTTGAAGAACCTGAAATAAACCAAGAAGAGAGAGAGAGAGAGAGGAGAGAGAGAGAGAGAGAGAGAGAGAGAGAGAGAGAGTGAGAGGAGAGAGAGAGAGGAGAGAGAGAGAGAGAGAGAGAGAGAGAGAGAGAGAGGGAAACGAGGAAATTGATGAGGAGCAGAAAATTGGGAAATGATCTAGAGGAGAGACAGAGAAGAGGGTTGGAAAATTAAGCAAAATGAAGACTCAGCCGGGAAATTCACGAGAGCGAAAAACCAAAGGAACAAATGAACGAAGCATTGGGGGTAAGCAGTAAGCACATACAGTTAAAAAAACAACCCCTACCTTTATTTACTGCTAATTTATATTGCAAATTGCGTTTTAAGACAATTAAAAGATGGAAAGAGAGGGGAGAGGCAGGAAAGCGGGGGTGGGGTGGGGGGTGAAAGTGGAGTGGGAGGTTAGAGGATGGGGAGAGGGAGGAAGGAGAAAAGAAAGGCGTAGACGGGAGGGGAGATGGAAGAGAGGGAAATGTCAATGGAGAGAGAGAGAGAGAGAGAGAAGAGAGAGGAGAGAGAGAGAGAGAGAGAGAGAGAGAGAGAGAGAGGAGAGAGACAAACAGACAGTCAGACAGACAGACAGGACAGACAGACAGACAAAAGAAGAAAAAAGGAGAAGCAGAAGAAGAGGTGGGGGAGGGGTAGGAGGAGGAAGAGGAGGAGGGGGAAGAAGAAGAAGAAGAAGAAGAAGAAGAAGAAGAAGAAGAAGAAGGAGAAGAAGAAGAAGTTAAACAACAACAACAACAACAACAACAACAACGAAACAGCAACAACAACAGCAACAACAACAATAACTACAACGACAAGAACAGATAGGAAGGAAGGAAGACATCTGTTCTTGTCGTTGTAGTTATTGTTGTTGAAGGAAGACAGTTCGTGAGCTGATTTCGTGGCGAGCAGTCACGCTTTTTTCATCGCTCCGCACATCGCGTTAATGAACTGTCTTCGCGCAAGCTTGAATTTCTGGACTTAGAAATTTTTTTCGCACTTCGCGTTAGAAAGGTTCCTTTTCAGCACCTTTCTTTTTCGATTGCTGATCGCAATGTCGTCCGTCAAGCCCGTATTTGTGAAGCAGAGAGACATCCCCCACTCCGAAACAAACTGTGGGTTTTGGGCCCCGGGGGGAGTTCCCCCCGTGGCAGAGAGGTAAAAATCGGACATTTAAAAACCCGAAGAGTGTATACACAATCATAAAATTAAGAAAACCCCTTCAAACCTAACCAGAACCTCCCCCCCATTCTCCCCGTACTTTTTCTCCCTTCTCTAGCTCTCTCTCTCTTTCCTCTCCGTGTTTTGGGGTTTCAAAAAATTTGGGGAAAAAATCGGGGTTTTTGAAGTTTGACACCCAAAATTAAGGGGGACAAAAGGGAGGAAGGGGTTCAAACGGAGATTTCCTCGTGCAAAATGGAATCGAACACTACAAGGGGGGTGCGATGGTTTTGGAATTTCTGAAACCTGGTGCGAAATAATTAGGGTTTTGACTTGGCAAGGTTGATTAAATCTTCGCAAAAGTGAAAAAGGGGGGAAGGGCTTACGAAAATTTCCAACCCCAATTTTTACAGCTCGGGTTGGGGTTGTTCATTTGCCTCCAGGCCCGGCCTCCGTCTTCTTTACAAATTTGTCCCCCTCCGCAGCCCAGCCACCCAGGCACAGCCCCGGAGGGGCCCACACCTCCTTTTTGGGTCCGGAAAACCAAGTCGGCCCCCCGGGGTGGGGAGCAGGTCTGGGGGGGGGAAAAATGGGGTATGACGACAAAGGAAAACAAAAAGTCAATAAAAAGTAAATACCCAGAAAGATGTCCGAAAACACCCCCCAGCACCCAAGGATAACTAGAGGTCGGGGCACCGCCCACGTCAAACCACTTTGGGTCAGCTTTCGAGACCGATCGATATCGGAGCAGATCGGAGACACCAAAGCGCCAGCGAGATGTGATTCAGACAGCCCTCGCCAGGCACCAGGTAAGCAGGCACGACGCGACAAAAGCGATACGTCTAATCCCGCCGACCCCGCCGTTGAGGATGAATGACGACGAAGTTGTTTTCTGTCTGGTACTGATGTTCCCTACGACCTTGGCATTGTTTGCGGACTATGATTATGGCTCAGATGTGGGATTGCGTTATATTTTTGTTGTATAATGGCTTCTTTAAAAATATTGTTCATTGAATGTTCATGGGCTGAGAACTAAAACAAAAAGGAATTCCTATACAGATATTTTAGACAGAATAAAATTGACATGGCTTGTATTCAAGAATCTTATATTACTCAAAATGTATTTGATGTATGGAAAAGAGAATGGAGTGGTGAAATGGTATACCAAAGAAGGTTTCTAGTCATAGTAAAGGACAACTAATCTTAATTAAAAAGAACTTTCCGTTTACGTGTCTGTAGAAAATCTATCATCCAGAATAATTACAATAAGGGTAAAAAGAGAGTTCCAGTGAATTGTGTATTTTTAATGTCTATGCTCCAAACTCTTCAGCAGAACAGACCATCTTTCTGAAAGAGTAAGAAAAAACAGTTAATGAAACTGACTGTCAAAACAAAATTGTTTGTGGTGATTTTAACTGTGTTCTGAATAATGAACTGGATGTTATTAGTGTGAACCTCACCCAACATATATGGTTAAAAAGTTTAATAAGTTTGTAGAAAGCGTAGGACTTACAGACACTTGGCGCCTAAATTAACCTGATGGTAAAGAAATACAGTTGGTCTCGGAAAACGAAGGAATTCAAAGCCAGAAGATTAGACTACTTTTTTTCTTGTGACAGTTACCATTGAAGACATGCTGGAATGTGATATGTATTCACTCCCTTCTTCGACCACAGAGGCGTCTAAAATTCACATAAAGGCCATAACCAGGAAAGAGGGGCAGGATTTTGGAAATTAACAATGCCTTACTAAAGAACCAAGCATTTGTTGATAAAACTAATTTGATGATTGATATTTCCTAAATAATACCACCGAAGTACGCCCGGGCATTTAAATGGGAACTCTTGAAACTAAGGTTTAAAAGATGAATCCATACAACTTAGTAAAATGATAGCAGTCAAAAAGAGAATGAACTTATAAGTTTACAGACAAATTTAACGAGTTTTGACTCAATTCTCGCAACAGATCCGCAAAATGAAGATATATTTAGAAGTAGAAATCCACTCGTTTAAGCTAGAACTAGCAGAGAAGGAAAAGGCTCAAAGTGCCCAAACTAGAGCAAGAATAAAGTGGATAGAAGAAGGGAAAAAAAACACAAGATTTTTTCTCAACTTGGAATAAAATCACAGGCAAATGCTAAAACTTTTACCTAAACTAGAAACTTGAAGACGGCACGACCCTAACTGAATCAGTTTGATATCTTGAAGACACAAAAGGAATACTTTGAAAATTTATATAAAAATTCGTCATCCGAAACAACAGAAGAAAACTTTTAAATGCTTTTTTGGAGGATTGTGTAACTCCGCACTTTCATCAGATCAAAAGATACAATGTGAAGGGCTCATTACTTTAAATGAAGCCACTCTAGCATTAAAAGATATGAAAAATGGTTCAGCTCCAGGTTTAGATGGACTTACCACAGAGTTCATTAAAATTTTTTTGGTTAAAATTAAAGCAGGTCATTGTTGATTCTTTTAATTTCGCTTTCACACATGGAAATCTTTCATACACACAAACATCTGCTGTCATAACCTTAATACACAAAGGCAAAGATCTTCCTAAATCTAATTTAAATAACTGGAGACCGATCTCACTTACAAATTCGGATTATAAATTGTTGGCAAAATGTTTAGCAATAAGACTCTCAAAGGTTATCCCCACGATAATAAATGAAGATCAAGTGGGCTATGTTAAAGGTAGAAGCGTTTCTTCCACTTTAAGGAACATCGACGACGTTATTGAATACTCACGTCTGTCGGAACACCCTGGACTTGTTCTTGCCTTGGACTTTCAGAAAGCATTTGACAGTATATCTAAGCAATTTTTGATTACTTCCTTTAAAAATTTGGATTTGGTGATAGTTTCGTGAATTGGGTAAAGGTTATCTTGGCAAATTCAAAAAGTTGCATCAGTTATAATGGTTGGCTCTCCGATAACTTAGAGATGAACTGTGGTGTGAGACAAGGATGCCCATTTTCCCCCCTAGCCTTTATAGTTGCCATTGAGCTTTTAGCAATAAAGATAAGGCAAAATAAAGTATATAAAGGCATTCAAATCGGAAAGCAAAAACTAGGAAATGGTCTGGAAAAAATTATGAAATTCTTATGTATGCAGATGATGTAAACGCTCTTAAATACGGGATAAAGCTGATGTTCAACTGGTTGTACAGATACTTCATGAATTCGCAGTAGTTTCCAAACTGATTATTAACAAATCGAAATCACAAGTCATGTGGATTGGCTCATACAGGCACAGAAAAGAGCAAGGGCTTGGTCTAAGATGGGTAAATGAAATGAAAATTTTGGGTATATATTTCAACAACAAATGTTGTGCATCACGTTTAGATATAAACTGGACACCTAGGATTAAAAAGGTTAAGGAAATAATACGTTCATGGCAAACGAGAAATTTAGGGTTACTTGGTAAAATATGTGTAATAAGATCTTTTCTATTATCTCAATTTGTTTTTGTAATGCAGTCAATCTCAATCCCCGAAAATATTCTGAATGAACTCAACACGCTGTTTTTTCGGTTTTTTATGGCGTAAAAGAGATTGCAACAAAAAAGCTTATGAAAAAGTCAAACGTTGTGTCATTACTAGTGAGATTGAAAAATGGGGGAATTAAAATGATAGATTTGAAATTGATGCAAAAATCAATTTCTGTGTGAATGGTTTGACAAATTGTCCAAAGCATCTGATATTTGTAAATGGTCTTGGATACCCAGAGAATATTTTTTCTGTCTTTGGTAGAAATCTAGCCTCTTCACTTCCACACTGGGAGCGTCTAGTTTTAAAAGGGTTAGAAACAATTAATGCTGTGTTTTGGAAAGATGTTGCCACTGTTTTGGCTAGATAACAACAAAAAAACACACTGCACTAAATACAAAAATGGAATGCCTGTGGAACAACGCTCATATCCTATATCAAAATAAAGTTGTCTTTTTTAAACAATGGCTATGCAAGGTGTTACATACGTGCATGATTTACTAATCAATGAAAAGATTCTAACATATGATGAATTGAAACAAATCTTAAAGCCATCGCCATCCCTCTTTTTGGAATATCATGTTGTATATTCTGCACTGTCATCTTTCTTGAGTACTCGATCAGACTTAGACACTAGCAACATTTTTGAGATCACTCCACTTTTATTTAATAATTCTGCAATGACAAAAGTAAAAATGTTTTACAACTTCTTTCAAGAAAAACGATACACAGAGCCATGTTTGTGTTAGATTTTGGCGACATAAGTTCAACATTACCATTACTAAAACAACACTGGTCCCTCACAAATTCAATAACTAAAGAAAGCAGAATCAGAGAATTACAATGGAAAATTCTCCACAACATTTATCCAACTAATATACTGTTATGTAAAATGGGTATTGCAGAAAATAATAAGTGCCCATACTGTGTAAATGAAGTGGACTATGTTGAGCATTTTTTTTGTTAATTGTAAGCAAATTGCATGGTGTTTGGAATGGTGTAAAAGATGTATTCTTTCGAAAATATTACAAGAAAGTGAATTTTAATGAAATGAATATTCTTTTGGAATTGTTGGATAATGCACAACTTTCAGGTGAAGAGAAAAGGTATGTTAATCATTTAATATTAATTGCAAAAATGTGCATTGGGAAGTATAGATATGGTAAACCATTATATCTTAAGACTATGCTTGAAAAAGAATTGTCACTTAGAAAGCTGAATTAGAATTGATCAGCGTCCGAAAATCAGTACACACAGGTGTGCTCTCTCTCTCTCTCTCTCTCTCTCTCTCTCTCTCCCTCTCTCTCTCTCTCCCTCTCTCTCTCCCCCCTCCCTCCCTCTCTCTCTCTCTCTCTCTCTCTCTCATCTCTCTCTCTCTCTCCTCTCTCTCTCCACAGCAGAGAGAATGCATCAGTACACTACACATGAGTACAAAAAATAAACCCAGACAATATGTATCAAGCGCCAAAAAAATTAAAACCAGCAAGATAATTGTCCATTTGTGAAAGAACACACAGATTTGCATGGAGAGTGAGTGTGCGTTTTTCTTCTTCCGTTCGGCCTATGAAGAGAGGCATGTCGTAGCACAAAAAAAAAAAAAAAAAAAAAAAAAAAAAAAAAAAAAATGGTGCTCCATGACCTGCATGCAACTGAGCAAAAAAAAAAAAAAAAAAAAAAAAAAAAAAAAAAAAAAAAAAAAAAAAAAAAAAAAAAAAAAAAAAAAGAAGGAAGGAAGACGGGTTACTCACAGGGATTTGACATTGGTCAGTCCCATGAAGACCTTCCCGGTCAGCTGGGTCAGCTTGTTGTTGGACAGCTGCCTGCAACCGGACATAGAATGAATGACCTCTCTCACTCACTGCGTCCCTCTTGTCCTCTGTCCCGTCAGTCTGTCTTTCTGTACTTTGTAGCTCTGGGTCTATGGTCCCTCTTGCTGTCTGCTGTATGTCTGTCTGTCCACATGCCCGTGCATGGCGATGTCTATTTGTACCTTCCTTTTCTATTGCCTTTCGTGATTTTTTTTTTTGCTGTCTCATAGTTCCAGGCCTCCATATGGTTCGATTCTCCTGTCGCTCCTTTCGGCTGAACCCCCCCTCCTCCCTCCCCCCACCCTCCCGTCCACCATCCCCTGCCTTCCCCAAACACAGATCCAGGCTGCTCCGTGACCGCCCCTGAGACCGCCACGCTCCACAAAAGGATTGCCGCGAGGTCATCCAGCCGGTGGAGACACTGCCTAGCTGCTGCCGAGTCACTTCTGAGAAGTTTACAGGTCGTGCGGGTTCTTCTGTCTGTGGCTAGCGGTCATTTCTGGCCAAAAAAAGGTCTTCTCCTGGAACAAAGTGCTCAAGTGATTTTTGGTCGAAGTATCCAAACAAAACAGAAACCACCCTTCGAGTGGGGGGAGTTCTCTGCTGTGTGTGCATAATATACGCTTTTCTGCGTCCTTCTCTTTGTCTCTGACTCCTCCTTTCTTTTAGTCTGTCTGTCTGTCTGTCTTCTATCTGTCTGTCTGTCTCTCCCCAACCGGCCACTTTGTTTTCTTTCTTAATCTTTTCCCTCTCTCTGTGCCTCTCGTCACTTCATCTCTGTCAAATGGAACAAATGTCTAAGTAGCAGACACAGATAAACATGAGCACAGACAGACTGACGGATAAATAAACAAACCTACACCTTGAGAAATGACATGGAACCGAGGAACGAAGAGCGAGAGGAGAGAGAGAGAGAGAGAGAAGAGAGAGAGAGAGAGAGAGAGAGAGAGAGAGAGAGAGAGAGAGAGCACGTGCACGCACACATACACATACACAAGTGAAAACACACACATACACACAAGTGCAAAACACACACACACACACACACACCACACCGGACACACACACACACACGACACACACACACACACACACACACACACACACACACACACACACACTCACTCACATGCACACATACTCTAACACACACATACACATGTGTACACACAAATACACATACTCCCTCCCCCCCCCCCCCAAACACACACACACACACACACACAAGCAGACACCGCTGACTTACAGGTCGGTGAGTTTACTGGCTCCTTCAAAGGTCCCGTCCTCAATGTCGTGGATATCATTCTCACTCAGGTCTCTGCAACAGAGAGAGCCCTCAACATTACGTCACCAATATCGTGGAGATCATTCTCACTCAGATCTCTGCAACAGAGAGAGCCCTCAACATTACGTCACCAATGTCGTGGAGATCATTCTCACTCAGATCTCTGCAACAGAGAGAGCCCTCAACATTACGTCACCAATGTCGTGGATATCATTCTCACTCAGATCTCTGCAACAGAGAGAGCCCTCAACATTACGTCACCAATGTCGTGGATATCATTCTCACTCAGGTCTCTGCAACAGAGAGAGCCCTCAACATTACGTCACCAATGTCGTGGAGATCATTCTCACTCAGATCTCTGCAACAGAGAGAGCCCTCAACATTACGTCACCAATGTCGTGGATATCATTTTCATTCAGATCTCTGCAACAGAGAGAGCCCTCAACATTACGTCACCAATGTCGTGGAGATCATTCTCACTCAGATCTCTGCAACAGAGAGAGCCCTCAACATTATGTCACCAATGTCGTGGATATCATTTTCACTCAGATCTCTGCAACAGACAGAGTCCTCAACATTATGTCACCAATGTCGTGGAGATCATTCTCACTCATATCTCTGCAACAGAGAGAACCCTCAATACTATGTCACCAATGTCGTAGATATCATTCTCACTCAGATCTCTGCAACAGAGAGAGCCCTCAACATTATGTCACCAATGTCGTGGATATCATTCTCACTCATATCTCTGCAACAGAGAGAACCCTCAACATTATGTCACCCAATGTCGTAGATATCATTCTCACTCAGATCTCTGCAACAGAGAGAACCCTCAATACTATGTCACCAATGTCGTAGATATCATTCTCACTCAGATCTCTGCAACAGACAGAGCCCTCAATACTATGTCACCAATGTCGTAGATATCATTCTCACTCAGATCTCTGCAACAGACAGAGCCCTCAACATTATGTCACCAATGTCGTGCAGATCATTCTCACTCAGATCTCTGCAACAGAGGGAACCCTCAATACTATGTCACCAATGTCGTAGATATCATTCTCACTCAGATCTCTGCAACAGACAGAAGCAACAGCTCTTTGAAACTCCCAAGGCACCCACACCCTCATCATCTCAACGCTCAAAACTGTCACACAAGGCTGAAACAAGATTCTCAGA
>CM065738.1:56857156-56882156 GCA_033310375.1 Conus canariensis | reverse complement strand
CCAGTATCTCATATGCATATATAGAAGAGAGATACTGGGTTCTGGCAGTCAAGCTCTTGTCCAGTGAACACAATGATATATTCAATTGCACATCTTATAAAACTCTCTCTCTCTCTCTCTCTCTCTCTCTCTCTCTCTCTCTCTCTCTCTCTCTCTCTCTCTCTCTCTCTCACCCACGTACGTTTCGTCCACGTGTGGAAGAAAACGCGTGAGGTCCACCTCATATAACTTAAATGACACGTGTTTTGTCTGGTGCGCGTACGTCGGAGGCACTCATTTTACGAACGCTTCCACCAGCTGCCTTTAGGTTGGCGTACAGTCTGTACATGAGAGCACACACACACATGCGTCAACATTCCGCCGTAGTAGAGGTCATAATTCCCGCGATGCCGGAAAAAGCCAAACTGTATCCCTGAGTTGTCAACAAGTTGTTATTACAGCAGATAGGCCGGGGGCGGAAAAGGCGATACCAACGCAGTGGAATGCTCATTCATCAAGGGGTGGGGGTGGGGGGGGGGGGGGACCACTGCCCGATCTGGACACCTGTACTTGAGAGTGATCATCAGTGTCTCTGCCCCGCTGAGTTCTATCATTTGCTGCCATCATTTTACCCCCTCCCTCCCCTCCCCCCCCCCCCCCCCATCTCCTCTCTTTACCCTCCATGCCTGCTGGCTTGATGACTTGACAAGTGGGAACCGAGATAACCGACGAAGGAAGCGGGAGCTGCATCCAGTGGCTGACTTCTGCGAGCCGCGTTTCACCGAGACGTCTTCTGCCAACCTCCAACCGGAGAATTCCAACAGTTCTCCCGACCAATGGTAGGGAAGTTTACAGAATTCTGCGAAGCACGTAGCTCGACGTGTACATTGGTGTTTATCAATGACAGAGGTGGTGAAGAAAAACACAATTTAAACAGTCCAGTTCCTGGTATCTCCGTCTAAAATGAACCTCATCTTCGATGCAAACTAGATAAATGTAGTCTTCAAGGATAAGGGGTATAAAAGGAAATCCTTTCAAATTGAGTACAGCCATTAGTTCCCCCCCCCTCCCCTCCCGCCTGCACAAAAATAGTAACATCCTCTCATTGGTGAGAACATCGAGTACTTTCTCTTTCCCCAGAGGATGCTGAATTCGGCTATTCAAAAAAGGACCAAAAAAAAAAAAAAAAAAACATCCCTCATGAGGAAACAGTGAATGAAGTCGCTTTGATGTGAATGGTGAATTCAATTTTACTTCTTGAGATTAATCTTTTCTTTTCTTTTTCTCTTTCTTTTTCCCCCTTAACAGGTTAACTGCAGGAAAGTTGCTTTATTAAAGTATCACTATACAAAACCAAACGTGTTAAACTCCGCTTCGTATTCTACACACAAGAATAAAACGTTTGTTTGGTCGTATCAGCCGATTCTCAAGGTTGACCTTTTTGATCTGCATATAATTATGAGCCTGAAGAATTCACAAGCGACCTCTGACCCCTGGCGGGCGCTGAAAAGTCAAGGTCGGTGCTGAAGACTGTAACTACAGAGGGGTGGTGACGACGGACGCGGCAGGAAGAGGACCGTCTTTGATGTATGAAGGTTGCCCCACACGGTCCGACAGACGATAGCCAACGGCCACAGCCGAGCACTTGACTCTGACAGAGCGGAAATATAGGGTGTAAACAGACCGCCGATAGAGGGCGACACATGGTCCGATAACCCTGATGGTTCTTCCGCCGACTCTTGTCTGTGTGGACTGGCTGCTGCTTCTTCTCGCTGTTGAGGCGTTTCATGCTGAGGGGGGATAAATATTTGTGTGGACCTAAATGGTCTGTTTGTGACGAAGGAACCTCCGGTACCTAGCGTCGGGAGTTGTCACGGATTCGCAGACTGCAAGATCAATCGTGCTGTCAGGTAGCAAGTCAAGGACCTCCCAAAAGACCGATCCGTTTTACCCTCCCCTTACCTTGCAAATGTCCATGGCCACTTTGTTGGGTGCGTCCTCTTCAAGATCTGCGTGCTTCAACATGTCTACCGGCGCCATTCATTTCACAAGCTTCATCTGGTTTAATCACTCTTCAAGGCCTGTACCATACGGATTGCCTCGCATGTCTACATCTCTCCATGTCTATACTGCCCCTAGTTTGATTCTGGTAGGCTGTCCACTCCACCCACCTTCCCCCCTACCCCACCCCCTTCCCCCTCTTCTCCCAGAATCATCTGTCTCAGTCTTCATATTCTTCCTATTGCTTACGCTACACGAAATCTTGACATCCAGCAAATCTTCTCACTGAAAAAAAATTGATATGTGCTGGTGGAAAATATTGACTTTTGGCAAACCTGCTGGTGGAAAATACTGACTTTTGGCAAACCTGCTGATAGAAATATTGACTTTTGGTAAACCTTCTGATGGAAAAATTAACATTTGGCAAACCTTCTGATGGAAATACTGACTTTTGGTAAACCTTCTGATGGAAATATTGACTTTTGGCAAACCTTCTGATGGAAATATTAACTTTTGGCAAACCTTCTGATGGAAATATTGACTTGCTGCAAACGTTCTGCTGGAAATATTGATTTCTGGCAAACCTTCTGCTGGAAATATTGACTTTTGGCAAACCTTCTGATGGAAATATCGACTTTTGGCAAACCTTCTGATGGAAATATTGACTTGCTGCAAAATTCCTGATGGGCAATATTGACACGTGTCAAGTCTGCTGACGGGAAATGTTGACTTGCTGCAAACCTATCGGTCTCTTCTCAGGGCTGACATAGAATGGATCGATGTTGCTCTACTAATCTCGTTCCTCCAATCTTACGTTGGACGCGCCTCATAGGTTTCTGTTCGTCTATGCTCTCTTTGGCAGAAAGTTCTGAAGACATCGACTATATGGGTGACGATAAACAGTAAACAAGTGGGGTATTTTTTGCTCCCATAAGAAAACCTAACACAGAGTAACTTTTACTCAAGACTGGCACAGCCTTTTAAACTTGAATAAAGTCAGACAAATGCATAGACGAACAGATCAAAAGACAAACACACAGACGGACAGAAACAAATACAAATAACCTCTATTTAATCAAAAACAAAATCGGAAATGAAATGAGGCAGGGAACAGTAAACGATAAACAGTAAACAAGTGGGGTATTTTTTTGCTCCCATAAGAAAACCTAAAACAGAGTAACTTTTATTCAAGACTGGCACAGCCTTTTAAACTTGAATAAAGTCAGACAAATACATAAACGAACAGATCAAAAGACAAACACACAGACGGACAGAAACAAATACAAATAACCTCAATTTAATCAAAACAAAATCGGAAATGAAATGAGGCAGGGAACAGTAAACGATAAACAGTAAACAAGGGGGGTATTTTTTGCTCCCATAGTGACGTTTTCAACCACACGTCCATTTGTTTGTTTGTCTGTCACCGAGATCACGCAATTAACTGAAACCGTTGCAACCAAACTTGGTCAAAAGATGGTGTTGCTCAGGGAAAGACCCTTTGAATTTGTAGGCAGATCCGTTGAGCCGCGAGCGATCTTTCGGCTAGATTACTACAACATTCAAAACACACACACACACACACACACACACACTGCAAACGACTGAACCCCTTTGAGAAAAGATGGAATGTGTCCCAGGGACTGACCGACTAAATTCTGGTGCGGATCCTTGGCGTGGATCGGGTCACATCATTTATCAGATTATTACTAGTTTTCCACCGAACATAGCCACTGTCAAATTACTGTTGGAACTGATAACCGTATATAAGGTGACACATTTCTTAAAAAAAATTAAATCTTTGTTTGAGATATAATTCTGGATATTTTGCATTTTTCATGACCTATTAAACAAAAATAGATGGGAAGTAACTCATTCACTCCGTGCAAACTGTTACTTCCCCTGTGCTGCCAAAAATAGTTTCGCTGTCACCCACGACCTGAATGAACCTTGGCTGAAGTCTGCGTTCTCCCGAATGCCCTTCTAGTTAATGTTGTAGAGAAGGCTCCTGGCGCGTGCACTGCAGACACAACTTTCTAAATAACAGGGAAACAGCCACAGCCTGTTTTCCACTACTTTGTCGTATCTGACATTGATGATCTGTAAACTTCACAGATTACTACGTATAATCTGTAAACTTTGCAGATTAATTTAAGTATCTGACTTGCAATCGATCTATTTGCCATTCATATCGGTTGTTTTTTTCTCCGTGGCTGGCAGACACCCAGACAAATAGGAACAGAAACGTGTTTTTCAAAGTGAAAAACATTGGGTAGGGACTACACCAAATGGCTCTCATTGTCGACAAAAAAAGGTCCCCAAGGCCACGGACGTTGGAAATAATGGTTAAAAAAAACCCCGCACATTAATGCGATCCCATCCTTCTCCAAAGCCACTCTCGGTCTCAGGACTAATACCAACCAAAGCCTGGAGTAACGGATGTCCCAGCCCCGCGCGACAATCGCCTGCCTCCCCCCCCCCCCCCCCCAACCCCTTTTCCATCCGGGTCAGCGCCTCGTTCTGGGAGACGAACCAATAAAACGGCGGGTGAGTGATCACGTGAATTACCACCGACTTCCGTTGCCGGAGGCGGGGTAGGGGGATGTCTCCGGGCATCAGGCAGCGAAGGGAGAGAAGCGTGAAGGTGAGAACTCTGGGGGAGGGGGGGGGGGGGGGGGGGGGGGTGGGGGGAGGGAGGAAGGAGGGAGGAAGGAGGAGGAGGAGAGAAAAGAACTGCCGAGGTGAGAAGGACGGTGGACAATTTCAGCACTGAACAGAAGCAGGGCAGAACAAAGACCGGCTTAAGTGGTTCCCCGTCTTTTGAAACAAGCGCGAAATCAGTTTCCTTAATTACGGGGGAGGGAGGTGTGGGGGTGGGGGTGGGGGGAGGGGTGCGACTGCTCCTCCACCACTTGAGCTTGCAGTGATGTAAACCTTGCACTTGGGGACCTCTCCTCTCTCGGGAACAGCATTTTCCTTCTGCTGTTGACGCTTCACGTAAAAACTGTTAACAGAGTCGTACAGCCGAACTGGGCAAATTCAGCGTGTTCTGTCTCCCCGTTACTATTCAGGGTTTACATTCACGAAAGATGATAATGATGGCAGACGCGGATGAATTTCAGAACACAGGGCCTGGGGATCTATCTTACGATACACAACACTGCTCCACCAGAACTACACGATAAGAGGGGCATCGAAAATGGGATTTGTTTCTGTTGGGCGCCGTTGGGATTCGAAGTCGTAAGGTCTGGTTTGGAGAGTATTGTTATTAAATCATTCCGGCATTTCCAGGAAGATGCGTTCTGGAGTTATTTTCATAAAATGATAAACAAAGATAGTAGGCTAAATAACTTCTGCCCCTTAAGTCAAAGGCAAATGAAAGTTCGACGTTGCTTCAAGTACTCATCCATCTAACACACACACACACACACACACACACACACACACACACACACACACCACACACTACACACAACACACCACACACACACACACACACACACACACACACACACACACACACACACACACACACACACACACACAACAACACACACACACACACACACACACTACACACACACACACACATACTACACACACACACACACACACACACACACACACACACACACACACACACACACACACACACACACACACACACACACACACACACACACACACACACACACACACACACACACACACACACACCATACTACACACACACACACACACACACACACACACACACACACACACTGAAGACGCATGGAGGGCAAACAATACCACCTCTTCGCTCCACTCGCCCCGCCCCCCCCCCCCCTCTCCTTTCTCCTTCCAACCCTAACCTCTGACCTCAGAAAAGGACATTCCAAGCTTACCTATGTACTCCGACCTCACACATGTACTCAGTCAGAGAAGAAATAGGTGTTCGCGCATTCCCCAAAGAAATATGTGTTTGCACATCCTGTGAAGAAATATTTGCACATCTACAGAAGAAATATTATGTGTTTGCACATCCTGTGAAGAAATATTTGCACATCTACAGGAGAAATATGTGTTTGCACATCCTGTGAAGAAATATTTGCACATCTACAGAAGAAATATTATGTGTTTGCACATCCTGTGAAGAAATATTTGCACATCTACAGGAGAAATATGTGTTTGCATATCCAGTGAAGAAATATTTGCACATCTACAGAAGAAATATGTGTTTGCACATCCTGTGAAGAAATGTTTGCACATCTGCAGAAGAAATATGTGTTTGCACGACTGGTGAAGAAATATTTGTACATCTACAGAAGAAATGTGCTTTGCACGACTGGTGAAGAAATGTTTGCACATCTACAGAAGAAATATGTGTTTGTACATCTGGTGAAGAAATGTACTATATCAAGGCATCAAAGCTTCATGATAAACGGGACTATCATGTTATAGCAACAAAAATTACGCTCAGTAGAAACTGTAACGCACACGCACGATAAAGTTCAACGGAGAACAATGATTTGATCTTTTAAAACTTAGCACACAGAGAAACACAGATACGTACAGACAGACGGATGGACAGACAGACAGACAGACAGACAGACAGAACACACACACACACACACAGAGACACACACACACACACACACTACACACACACACAACACACACAACAACACACAAAAGCCAACACTCACGCCAAATATTTCAACATTTCGTCCCGGTTAAGTCTGCAGGAAAGGTAAGTGTGCTAGCAACAACCAGAAGAATATTTTACGTCTTCATCCCAACTTCAACTCAAAGAAAAAGTGGAAGGAGATATAAATAAGAGAGAGAGAGAAGAGAGAGAGAGAGAGAGAGAGAGAGAGAGAGAGAGAGAGAGAGAGAGAGAGAGAATCTCTGGGATGGGGATGAGGTTTTTGGCTCAGTTTTTTTTTAACATCCTTGATCCATCGTAACGCGTTATGAAGTTCACTTTCAAGTTTATTTTGAAAGTGCGTAAGAACCCTGATCAAAACAGTAACCAGGGCACCGGTAGAATGCTTGACGAAGTAATCTCTCTCTCTCTCTCTCTCTCTTCTCTTGTGTGTGTGTGTGTGTGTGTGTGTGTGTGTGTGTGTGTGTGTGTGTGTGTGTGTGTGTGTGGTGTGCGTGCTGTGCGTGCGCTATCTCGCAAGATTTTCTCCCCTTGGAGGCCGCGTGAGATAAACAGGGTATGTAATGTGTGCGTGTGGGTTAATGCATTCTCACTTCAAAGCGCTACGACCATCACCCCACCGTAATATTTACAACTTCCAGCGACTTGAAGCTTACCCATGAGAGGCAGGAGGAGCGGGTGTGTGCGGGGGACGTCAGAGGATGGCGTGGGGCGTGGGATGGAGTGGGGGTGGCGGTTGGGGGTGGGGATGGGGTGAAAGGCGGCGGTGGGTTGGATTGAAGCGGGTGGTACTGATGATGGCCATGTCCCAGTCACACCCGTGGGTTTGCGCAGAAGAAGGCTGAGGGGGGGGGGGGGGGGGGTGATGATGAAATGGAATGGGAGGGGAAGATGTCGACTAAAAGGGGAAATAGGTAAAGTTTCAAGGCGTCTTTAACACCCGCTGACGTGCAATTCGTCAAGGGTTCTACCTGATCACAGTAGGTGACCCGTAGTTAGACGGGTCAGCGGGTTTGTCCTCGGAGCTGACGGTTTGTGAATTCATACTTTTTTTCTCTTCTTCTTCTTCCCCCTTTTTTTTTGGCTTGAAAACTCTGTCTGCCCACAAGGTGGTGAAGGACTACCTGATTCAGCTGAGGGAAGGTTAAAAGCGGCGGACAGAGAGGGATCGGCTCTGATTTCCATAATATCGTGCCCTATATGGGGCCGGAATAGCTCAGCTGGTAGAGCGCCGGACTGTAATCTTGGTGATCCTGGGGTTGCGGGTTCGAATCTCCGCCGGTCCGTTTCGGTACAGGGGGATTTTTCCCTCGGAGTTAACATTGGTTCTGACTCCATTTCCTATACAGTCCTTCGAATGAGACTATAAACCGAGGTTCCGTGTGTGAACGCACGCTTAACATCTTGCACACACGTAAAATCCCATCACCAACTTTGGAAGAGAAGGCCAGTTTGGCCGTTGGTATGGATGACACGTTACACATAGCATTCACCCTGCGTGAGAAATGGAAAGAATGAAGGGAGCAAAGAAATTGAGTGAACGATATTGAACGATACTGACTGGATGACACGGGAAACGACTGAATGAAGCGCCAGCTGGCAGCTCTTCAGTCGGCACTACCCAGGTAGGCAGCCCGTTGTGTAAACGAGTGTGGATTGTAAAGCGTTTAGAGCTTGGTCTCTAGTCGAGAATAGGCGCTATATAAGTATTCGTTATAATAATAATAATATACACGATGAATCTACTGAGTCCGTTGCCTTCTACCCCCCCCCCTCCCCCCTCCGCTTACTGTCTTGACACTAATCAATGACAGCTTGTAGGAAAGTAATGAAAATTAAAAGATAATTGAAGAACAAGTTGAAATGTGGTACAGCAGGTCATGGGAAACAAAGAGAAGAAATCAACGAAGACGTGAGCTTCCATACAGCGGACTGGCTGTAAAGCAAAAACCACTCCACATCACTCCACGATCAACAAAGCCGCCGACTGATCTGAATGAAATCCGCTTCATGCCATCTCCGTGACCAGAAACCATCAGTCCAGAAGCGAACTCTCAGCCCGGAAAAGCCCCAGTGTGCTCGGCGGGGCCATACTGGAGCTTTAAAAATTAAAAATTTTTTTTTTTTCCCGCTTACCTAGGATGACATTCCTGTGGACACTCTCTGTATATACAGGCAAGGAGTAATCCCATCTACCCATCAAAGGGAGTGGAGTTTTGTGTGTAGGACCGTTTTTATTTCGCCATAAAGGCAGCCATACTCCATCTTCGGGGAAGGTGCATGCTGTGTGTAACGTGTCGTCCATACCAACGGCCAAACTGGCCTGCTCTTCCGAAAGTTGGTGATGGGATTTTACGTGTGTGCAAGATGCTGTGCGTGCGTTCACACAAGGAACTTCGGTTTTTAGTCTCATTCGAAGGACTGTATGGGAAATGGAGTCAGAACCAATGTAAACTCCAAGGAGAAAATCCCCCTGTACCGAAACGGCCCGGCGGAGATTCGAACAAGCAACCCCAGGATCACCAAGATTACGAGTCCGGCGCTCTACCACTGGGCTAATCCGGCCCCCAGAGTGGAGCTGAAACCGGAACTCAGGGTTAACAGAAGCGAGGTCTTCGGACACGCTCTCGGCCTCTGCGGCATTGGTGCCGTGCAAGGCTGGGCTGCAACCAACATGGAATCAGCTGCTGACAGCCATGCTCTGTGCCCTTTTACACGTGTTATTGCTAATGTCTGATGAGGAAATTTCGTTAAAAAAGTTCACCTGCTTCCTATTTGTGTATCAAAGGAGCACTATTTCGCAGCTTGTTTCGTGTGTTGATTTGCACTTGGCCCTGTTTTCAGTCTATGTAGGAAGTTGACTTCCAACGAGGTGGCAGCCCTGATATGGCCCTTTTCGGTCGGCTGGCCTATAAGCAACATGGACAGTGTCTGACCAGTGACGTACGGTCTATCTTAGTCTCCTTGAATATCTGTGTTCACATTTTTCCAGCCACTTCGAAATTTGCTGACCAGCCATTCGCTGAAAATAGCCGTCAGCAGAAAATTCTTTTTCTTTTTCGTATTTTCATTTTCTTACATATTTGACAGTTGAGCATCACCCATCTTTATCCCAGGAGGTCACACAGACATGCAGGGACTTGCAGAAGAAGGCGTGGGAAGGAGCAGAGACGCACGTTTCTTGGGGCGGGGGGTGGAGAGTTAAAGCGGCAGAGAGGTGAATCCACGGAGCGATTCCTCCTGATGATTTACGAGCAAGCAGACCCCAGCAGACTCGAACAAGCAGCCCGCACGTCCACCACGACGTGCTGGTTATCGGGCCGGTGAGGGAGGGTCGGGTCCTCGGCTGCCTTCAGATAGGAAACATGGAGGCAGACACGAGCGTCAAGTCTGTACCGACTCCCGGAGCGAGCATCGCGCAGACGGAGCTTCTAGTAGGAAGAATAAATGCCAGACTCGCATCAGGCAGCCTCCCCCCCAAACCAGCCCTCCCCCAAACTCAACAGCAATCACAGAGGAACCCCCCCCCCCCCCCCCCCCCAAGGGAAATTCAGCCCGGCGCTTTGGCGGTTTGGCCTGTAAAAGGCTGTTCGTGTCTATCGCCTTTTGATATCTATCCCGAGAGGCCTTGCAACGGGCGCGCGAGGGCAAAATGATTAACGGGGGGGGGGGGGGGGGGGGGGGGGGGGGGGGGGGGACGAACGGGAATGCTGATTGGCTGTGGCAGCAAGGAGCAGGGGGAGAGATCCACCAATCTGATCAAAGATTACTGGACGGGGCTAAGTCACGGCAGGGACTATGGGGAGGGTTGGGAAGATGTGTGATGGTGAATCCAGACTTCAGTGTTATGGAGTTGAAGTAAAACACTATTTTTTTATCACTACAGCAGACAGAATTAAAACAATAACAAACAAACAAACAAACGAAAAACAAAGATACAAATGAACAAACTAACAAACAAATAGCCAAAGAACTAGATTGTTAGTTTGCCAGCTCATCAAAAAAGGTTCATAAATGTTAGTGTGTGTGTGTGTGTGTGTGTGGTGTGTGTGTGTGTGTGTGTGTGTGTGTGGTGCGTGCGTGCGTGCGTGCGTGTGTGGTGTGTGTGTGTGTGTGTGTGTGTGTGTGTGTGTGTGTGTGTGTGTGTTGAGGAGGGAGGGGGAGCAACAACAGGTGAATTTCGGCAGCTCTGTCTATCAGTTGCAAGTAGTTTACAGAATTCGGCGAATCAAGAGTCTCGACATATACACGATTACAAGCCGTCCCTCCTCCATCCTTCCCTCTTCCCCATCCCCATCCTTCCCTCTTCCCCATCCCCCATCCTTCCCTCTTCCCCATCCCCCATCCTTCCCTCTTCCCCATCCTCCATCCTTCCCTCTTCCCCATCCTTCCCTCTTCCCCATCCTCCATCCTTCCCTCTTCCCCATCCTTCCCTCTTCCCCATCCTCTATCCTTCCCTCTTCCCCATCCTCCATCCTTCCCTCTTCCCCATCCTCCATCCTTCCCTCTTCCCCATCCTCCATCCTTCCCTCTTCCCCATCCTCTATCCTTCCCTCTTCCCCATCCTCCATCCTTCCCTCTTCCCCATCCTTCCCTCTTCCCCATCCTCTATCCTTCCCTCTTCCCCATCCCCCCTTCCCTCTTCCCCATCCTTCCACCTCTTCCCATCCCCATTTCTCTTCCCTCTTCCCCATCCCCCATCCTTCCCTCTTCCCCATCCTCCATCCTTCCCTCTTCCCCATCCTTTCCCTCTTCCCCATCCTCCATCCTCCCTCTTCCCATCTTCCCCATCCTCCATCCTTCCCTCTTCCCCATCCTCCATCCTTCCCTCTTCCCCATCCTCCATCCTTCCCTCTCCATCCCCATCCTTCCCTCTTCCCCATCCTCCATCCTTCCCTCTTCCCCATCCTCCATCCTTCCCTCTTCCCCATCCTCCATCCTTCCCTCTTCCCCATCCTCTATCCTTCCCTCTTCCCCATCCTCCATCCTTCCCTCTTCCCCATCCTCCATCCTTCCTCTTCCCCATCCTCCATCCTTCCTCTTCCCCATCTCTATCCTTCTCTTCCCATCCTCCATCCTTCCCTCTTCCCCATCCTCCATCCTTCCCTTTCCCCATCCTCTATCCTTCCCTCTTCCCCATCCTCCATCCTTCCCTCTTCCCATCCTCGATCCTTCCCTCTTCCCCATCCTCCATCCTTCCCTCTTCCTCATCCCCCATCCTTTCCTCCTTCTCCCCTGTTCTCTCCCCGTTCCCGTCCTCCTCCCCCCCCCCCCGCCCTCTTCCACTCCTATTTTCACCTCTCTCATCACCACCCCTTGTGCATTAGAACCGCTTTGAATCCCTTGAAGAAAAAACAAGGAAAGAAAGAAAGAAAAAAGAAAGAAAGAAAGAAGGAAAGAAAGAAAAAAAAGAGAAAAGAAAAGAAAAGAAAAGAAGGAAAAGAGGCGTAAGAAGCTGGGAACGAACCAGGGATTTTTAAATCTTCAGTCTAACGTTCTCTCAACAGAGCTATTTGGGCTGACAGTAAGTCTCTCTCCCCCCCCCCCCCCCCCCCCCTCCCCTTAAAACGTTTTCAACGCCAACGACGAGGTTGGACTCTCTTTGAATCTTGACTCGCTTCACTTTGCCATATGACAACATTAATACTGCGACTCATGCGACTTTGTAGCATGAAAAGGATACACTCTTGATGTGCCCAACGCGTTAATAATCATGCCCACCTTAAAGAAGATCTGATAAAAACGTGAATTTGTATACCATACATAACAACAACAGATTGCCTTGGACACAGCCAGCAAGCCAGCCAGCCAGTATGCGCTTTATATATTAGATTTATAAATGAAGGGGGCAGAGATGAAAAACTTAAGCAATGTCTAATTTGTCTACTGTTTTCAATTCAACTTCTGTCCACTCAAAATCCACTTCACATTCAACACAAACAAGACGAGTGTTGTCCTTAAAGGCCAGAGGTCGAAAAGGAAATCCTTTCTAATAACGTTCAGGGCTAATTCAAGACACACAGTCCTCCAAGACCCACGGAAATACAACCAAGTGCTTAAAGGAGATCGTACATGCGGTTAGCACCGCCACAGGAAACAGTACGTCACCAGAAACTCCAGCTCAGACGCTCACCACAGCAAGAGGCAACAAATCATGGCCTGCCAACAGCTGTGGCATGGAAGCAGGGTTTGCTGGCTAGTGCCGGTAGTGCACAGCAGGTCTTGAAGAATGGTGAAACCATCCAGAGATCATCAGGGTGCGTAGTATGAGACCAGGTATAGTACCCCACCCAGCACAAAGGATTCTGATTGAACTCACTGTGCTGCATGGAAGCAGACTGGAGGAAGCTGACATATACAAGATGAACTCACTGTGCTGCATGGAAGCAGACTGGAGGAAGCTGACATATACAAGATGAACTCACTGTGCTGCATGGAAGCAGACTGGAGGAAGCTGACATATACAAGATGAACTCACTGTGCTGCATGGAAGCAGACTGGAGGAAGCTGACATATACAAGATGAACTCACTGTGCTGCAATGGAAGCAGACTGGAGGAAGCTGACATATACAAAGATGGAGAAATAGCCAGTCTGGCACGCAGCTTGAAGGAACGTGGCCTCCAGGCCCAAGTCTTCGCCACTAAGACTGGAGCCAGAGGGGTTGTGGGTTGGCCATGTCTATGATCTTATGAAACAGCTCTCCAAAACTCTGGTCAGGAGAGGACCGAATCCTACGGGGAGTGGCCAAGAACCAGTTGGACCTGATCGAGGGAGGAACACAAGGTGAACTCATAAGAAGTTGAATTCACCAGCTTCGATCCTGTGTCCGACGGGCTCTGTGCGCAAAGTCATCCGTCACAAAGCGGACGCCTCAGACACCCAGCCATCAAGAGGGTGCACGTTCGAATCCCGGCTGTGTCAAAAACTTTCTGAGGTGCACAGGAGCGACTGCTGACTGGGAGGGCCGACCCTGTTGAACGTAAGGTGCACAGGATCCAGCGACGTTGTGGACCCTGAGATGCGGCGCCGACCCTGTTGAACGTAAGGTGCACATCGGCCGACTGCCAACACACCCACCCTTCGTTGCAGATGTCGCATGCTTCTATGAAGACTGCTGTCAACGCACCGAGAATTTCTTCCTGCTTAGCCATTACCCCCCCCCCCCCTTTCCATGCATCTAAAATAGTAACGCCCTCTGGTTAGTAGAAAGGGCCGTCGGTAATTTTACTCTCGGAGGGGTACAAGAGGATGGACACGGGAGGGGGGGGGGGGGGTACTGAGCGAAGGGGTGTAGGAGTGGGGGGAGAGGGTTAAGGGCAAACGCATCGCCGCTCATACAGGCTTTAAGTGTTGTTTGCCTTCTTTCATAGCCACGCGCACGTGCACGTGCCACATGATCATACTCCGTTCTATTTACAGCCCGTCCGTCTGGAAAGTGTCACTGAGGGGAAAACCAGGTAGATTTCTCCCGGGTCCCTCCACCAGGTCAAATACGCCGTTAATTATTACCAGTCGCCAGAAGGTTTACATCAGTCAACGAACCACACAGCCCGGCACGCTGTCATTTATTCATGTATACAAAAAACAACAGAGGCAGAGATGAACACGAAGGGAAAGTTTAGACAACCAAGTTTCTGGTTCGCTTTTTTCCCTTTTTTTTTCTTATTCTTCTTTCTTTCCTTTTTTTTTTTTGCGTTGACAATCCGTAGGTCACTCAACACGACATAAGATGAATACTGAATATGAACACTGAAATGTTCATGTATTGAGATGTGAAAACTGAAAAGAGTCCTGGTATTGAAATGAGACAACTGCAGTGTGCTAGGTTTTTTTTTTTTTATCATTGTGAGAGAGAAATAATGTTGCTTACAGCTCAGCCGACCGCAAAGGGCCATATCAGGGCAGTCATCGCGTTTTTTAAAATTTATTTATTTATTTATTTTTAAAATGTGGATATCGAAGTCTCCTTGTATTGAAATGTGAACACTGACGCGCCCTGGTGTTGAAAAATGAATAACTGTGGTATCCAGGAACATGGCTTCCAGCTTAATTAAGATCTGGAAGAAGAAGAGAACAGGACGATGGGGACGTCAGAGATGATAACGGCGACAGCAATGATGAACATCGATAGGGAGAAGACAAGGGCAGGGCGTAAGGGCTGGCGTGGAGGGGGGGGGGGGGGGTGCACACGACGGCACAGACCAAGAAATGAAGGAACAAGGAAGAAGAAATTGAAGAAGAGAACGACAAGGAAGAAAAGGAAGGGGAAGAAGTCGAAGAAGAAAAAGAAAAAAAAAAGAGGAGGAGGAGGAAACAGAAGAAAAAGATGAAGAAGAAGAAGAAGAAGAAGAAGAAGAATGTGGGGGAGTACGAGGAGAAGAGGAGGAGGAGAAGAAGGAGAGCAGAAGGAGGAGGAGGAAAAGATGGAGGAGGAGAAGAAGGAGAAGGAGAAGAATGAGAAGGAGGAGGAGCAGGAGGAGAAGGAGGAGCAGGAGGAGAAGGAGAAGGAGGAGGAGGAGGGGGGAAGCAATCAAAGAAGAGAAGAGAAAGAAAGAGAAGAAGAAGAAGGAATAAAAGTCGACGAAGAAGACGTGGATGTTTCAGCTGCAGTCTCGTCAGAAGAGAAGAGGAAGAAGAAGAAGAGGAAGAAGAAGGAGAAAAAGGAGGAGGAGGAGAAGGAAGAGGAGAAGAAGGAGGAGAAGGAGAAGGAGAAGAATGAGAAGGGGGAGGAGCTGAAGGAGAAGGAGGAGGAGGAGAAGGAAGAGGAGGGGGGAGGGGGAAGCAGTCAAAGAAGAGAAGAGAAAGAAAGAGACGAAGAGGAAGGAACAAAAGCGGACGAAGAAGACGTGGATGTTTCAGCTGCAGTCCATCAGAATGGCGTTCTCTGCCGGCGGACAGGCCCCTTTTCTGTGCCCCTCTTCTGCTCCGCCACAACGGCACAAAGCCTAAAGCCAGAAAAAGGAACAAGTATCGGAACCGTTAAACAAGGACAGGTTCCCGGAGACAGCCTCTTCAACCAGATGTAGCAGATGGCCCGACCTTACCTAGCCGCGCTGGTCAGACCTTGAGTGCCTCCAAGAAAGAAGAATGACTTCTCTTTGAGAGTGTAGCTACCGTCGTCTGCGCCACTACTACAGTTGTTTGTGTGTGTGTGTGTGTGTGTGTGTGTGTGTGTGTGGTGTGTGTGTGTGTGTGTGTGTGTGTGTGTGTGATCGCACGCGCGCTGGTGAGTGAGTGAGTGAGTGAGTGGTGTGTGTGTGTGTGTGTGTGTGTGTGTGTGTGTGTGTGTGTGTGTGTGTGTGTGTGTGTGTGTAAGCCTGTCAAAGCCTGGAAGTGTGCACGTTTTTGTGCGCGTATGTGCATGTATGTCTGTGCATGCGTATGTATGAGTGTAGAATTGCACGCTTGCATATATGCTTGCAAAGTGACACCTAACAATCATTGAAGTATGAAGACAGCATCAGTATGGACAAGTATGTGTGGATTGGCAGTTCATGTGATGGTAATATGTTTTGATCATGATAAGAATTAAAAAAAATAACCATGTACATGAAAAAAATATATACAGGAATGAATTACAAACAACAAAAAAAAGAACCCATTAACAATGGAAATTAAATGAACAAAAATACCCGCAGGTGCATTCATACATATTCACGCGCAGATGTACAAGATCATAATACGCACTGAGATAGGTATGCCAAACAGCTATTCGGTCACATGGAAGGGGAAGGAGGAGGAGGAGGAGGAGGAGGAGGTGGGAAGAGGAGGAGGAGGAGGAGGAGGAGAATGTTTGAAGAGGTTGAGAAGGGGAGGAGGATGAGAAGAAGGAATAGAAAAAAAAATGAAGAAAATATAATTGCAAGAAGATGATGATTATAAAGATAAAGAAGAAGAAAAAGAACATTAACAAAAAGACAACAAAGACGACGACGACAATCAATCAGCAAAAACATAGAGAGAAAGAAATAAAATGGAAGAGAGAGAGAGAGAGAGAGAGAGAGAGAGAGAGAGAGAGAGAGAGAGAGAGAGCTTTCTGCGTTTGTGCATGTGCATGTGCGTGTGCGTGTGTGATGTGTGTAGTGTGGTGTGTGTGTGTGTGTGTGTGTGTGTGTGTGTGTGTGTGTGTGTGTGTGGTGAGTGCGTGCGTGGATGCATGCGTGCGCGCGCGTGTGTGTGTGTGTGTGTGTTTGTGTGTGCCTGTGTGTGTGTGTGTGTGTGTGTGTGTGTGTGTGTGTGTGTGTGTGTGTGTGTGTGTGTGTGTGAGAGAGTAGAGGGAGAGAGAGAGAGAGAGAGAGAGAGAGAGAGAGAGAGAGAGATCTTACACTCGCACTCACTAATACTCACAGAGTTTGGATGTTCTTCAATGGTGCAAAGGTTCCATTGGCTAGCGACTGAATCTTATTGTCATAGAGAGATCTGAAACAGAAAAAAACCCACACACGTTCTCATATGTGTATATTTACACACACACACACACACACACACACACACACACACACACACACACACACACACACACACACACACACGACGTATATCTCAAACTGAACGATGCGCTATGCTGGGCCGTAGACAGCGTGAAACTGCACTGAGAGATACTGAAGAAACTCCGAAGATTGAAGAATCACCAAAGAAACATGCAGCCACCAAGGAGGGACAAGGGATGAGCGGAGAGAGTAGGAAGAGAAGAGTGGGACGCGCGTGTTCAGCCTGAGGAGTTTTTTTGGTTTGAGCAAAGATGTAGAACACACAGGATCAGCGTCTCAGCCTTTTGCTCGCTGGAATTCTAATGTGCACGTTGAAGGCTTTCTTTACCTCCTGGTCGTCTGCTGGACTCTATGTATTCCCGGGTTGGCTGGCTGTCTACCTAATGTATAGCGTCAAACTGTTATGCTTGAAGTGCACGCTTGGTGGTTTATGCCCGGGCAAAGCTAAATGCAGGCGGCAGACCGCATGCACTGAATAGCGCACGACATGAACTTGGCTTACGTGGTTTCCTTGGCGGGCACACCAGCCAGCTGAACGATTCTCTCTGGAAGCAATTAGTGATGTATGCGAGCGAACTGAACTCCAGCAAAGGGAATAGTGAGAAAGCGAGGCGAGCTATGGTTGTCTACCCTCTGCATCATAGCAAGCGACAAGGAAAGCAATCAAGAACTTTAAAAAGTGTGGGGCAGTTTCTGTCGGTTAGGTAATCTGATATGGTCTGTGAGCAATCTTAAGTTCTGAAACACGTTCGAGTTCAATATTTGTATAACAGATGACAGAACCCCAAATCCAAACTTCTTGAGACTGGAATCTGTAGTCGTATTTAACATTCTCTCAGATTCAATGTGTCCCTTCCGCTCTCCCCCTCCCTCTTCTTCCTTTTTTCCCCTCACTCGAAGCCCAGTTATCTGCGGTTATTTTCATTTTGATTGATTGATTTATTTGTTTTATACCGCATTGGTATGAATGTACCTGAATTCAACACGTTCAAAGAAACACAGAGCATGGGTGAGGTTTGGAAGGGGAGGGCGGTGGAGGGGAAGGGCAGGGGGTATGGAGGAGAGAGCATGGGTGAGGTTTGGAAGGGGAGGGCGTGGAGGGGAAGGGGAGGGGGTATGGAAGAGAGAGCATGGGTGAGGTTTGGAAGGGGAGGGCGGTGGAGGGGAAGGGCAGGGGGTATGGAAGAGAGAGCATGGGTGAGGTTTGGAAGGGGAGGGCGGTCGACGGGAAGGGCAGGGGGTATGGAGGAGAGAGCATGGGTGAGGTGGGCAGTTTGGATAGCGTTACACACTTCAGTCAGTAGATCCGACATGGCGTCGGCCACTCCACGGCGCTGACTGTGGTGGCCGGCACATCAAAGTGATCTATGTGGAGGGCCGCGTTGTTCAGGGATTCCCCACCATCACCTCAGACAGGCTTTGTATTTCCAACACCTGCAGTCCATAGTCCCCCCCCCCTCCACCCTCTCTTCCTCCGCCACCTCCCTCTCTCTCTCTGCAGCCCAAAGTCTCCCACCTCTCTTTTTTCCCATCCCCCCACCCCTCTCTCTCTCTTTCTCTCTCTCTTCCTGAGGCTGCCTTCGTCTATTTTCACAACAATACCAAATGGTTGGAACACATATTCTGTCTCTCTCTCTGTCTCTCCCTCTGTCTATCTGTCTGCCTGTCTGACTGTCTTCTGTCTGTCTCTCTCGCCAACAGGCAAACCCAAAACAAGACGGTGGTACCATACCGTGACTCCTTACTCTTACAGCGTGTTCTCATTCAGCCTAATTTCATATTTCATGTCATTTAATGTCATTTTATTGCAACACATTTGCATCTGTCCCATCTTCCCTGCCTTCCCAATGACATGACTCCCACGCCGCTCAGTACTGCCCCCACGTCCACAGCCACACCCAGCCTCAGCCTGTGACAGCCTCATCACCGGCAATCCATAGGCGGCTATCAACACTGGGTCTTCATCAGGTCACCCGCCGGCTGAGACACTGCACTGCTGCCCAGTCCCTCCAGTGGTGTTCAGTGGTGCCTGTTCTGATCCAAACAAAGCAGAACACCACCCGCTTTGCCCCCGAATGACGACGATAAATGCCCCGTGAGTGACAGTCCCCTTGGGGAGGTTGCTGCCACATCCCCTCAATAACAGTGCCCATGACCTTGCTGTACAAGATCCATAATGACCTGGTCAGCACAGAAGGCATCAAAGCCAGCCTGCACCCTGCACCTCCGCGCCGACGCCGCGGTCACGATCAGCAGTTCGCCATTCCGCAGTGCAGAACGCAGTACAGACAGCAGGCGTTCCTTCCCCGTACCACCAAGGACTGGAACGAGCTATCCCAGGACGTCGTTGAGGCCAAGACCATCGACACCTTTGTGTTAAGGGCCTCCCGGCTCCATTAAAAGCCACACCCAGTTTTTTTTCTTCTGCGAGTTCGGACTCTCTTGCATAAGTGACAGAATAATCATCTAGTTGATTGTGGTCGCTACCAAGGAAGAAGAAGAAGGCACCGATGATACGACTCTGAGAGGGACTCACCACTGCCATAGGCGTGGAGAAGATATCGGAAATGATTTCATCAAGATACCAGGACATGAAAGGCCACAGAATTTGGGATTTAAGAACCAATCATTTTTATCAACGGGGCCCGAAGATGTAAATATGACGCTATGGAATTCCTTTCGGTGCTGGACCATAATGGCAGGGTTGCACTCTACGCTTACTTTCACAATATACTGCAGCGTCAACCAGGCCCGAGAGATACAGACTCCTGCAGTAAGAAGACCTGTGCAAAGGCGCTCGGACACGTATCCGTTAAGCGGATGAAACCCGACTATGTGATCTCCGTCTTCCCCTCCGAGCCAACGGCACACTGAATCGTTCTGGGTGGAAACTGTCCAGGGCCGATGCATCCCACAAAAAAACAACAAAAAAAAACAAACGCTGTGCACTTGATTTAGCACCAAGAGTATCCAGCTGAGGAAGTGGGGTTGGGTTGGACACACCCTGCGTAGAGGACAGGCCCACATCCCACGCCACGCCTTGGACTGGAACCCACAGGGGAAGCGGATGAGGGGACGACCAGTCACCACCTGGAGAAGAACTCTACAGGCAGAACTCAAGTTCACCAACATGACCTGGAGTGAAGCCAAGAGAACAGCCCAAGACAGAGCGAGATGGAGATCTGCAGTGCGGGCCCTGTGTTCTGATCGGAACGAAGAGGACTAAGTCAAGTAAGTCAAGTCATTTGATTTAACACTTAAAATAATATACAGAGCCAGAACCATCTATTCCTGAACTCGTTTATGTATAGAGATACGTGGGTGTGGCTCTGATGTATGGGATTTAATTTTCAAAACATTGTTTTACTTTCATTTTCAAAACTCTAATGTTGTAACATTTCATACATTACATCGCACTTTGTTCACTGTGTCTCGGTGGATGTGTCCTCAGACATAATCAAATGAGATTCATTGCTAAAACTGCCTCGCTTTTATTTTTGTTTCTTGATGTTTTGTTCTATTGTACCGTACGTCATTTTGTTTTGCATTGAACACCTGTGTGTAGAAGTTGACACGCCAAAGCAAAGTTATTAAGTCCTCTCTTCTTATTGAGTGCTATAATTACTCGCGCGGGCACGGACACACGCAAGCGCGCGTGCACACACGCACACACACACACACACACACACACACACACACACACACACACACACACACACACACATGCAAAAACGCGCGCGCGCACACGCACACACAAAGTCTTGCACACAAGATCCCACGTCAGACTGTTTAAATCGTTCTCAATTCTTGTTTCAAGAGAGAGAGAGAGAGAGAGAGAGAGAGAGAGAGAGAGAGAGAGAGAGAGAGAGAGAGAGAGAGAGAGAGAGAGAGATTCTCCCACCTGTAATACCCATGAATATGCAAACGAGGCTCATCACCGTCGGGCAAGAAACAGCCATTCTTACATCCTGAAAAACGAGTTCAAGGTTTCCCCCCAACAACCACAGTTATTGCCGTAAGAAGACCCGGGTCACGTTATCTACACGTAGTGACACTTCCTCCGCCTTTCGTCGCAGCTTTTTGGCCGATTGTTTGTTGGTTTGCTTCTCGACTCCCCCACCCCCCTCCCCCACCCCCTTCACCCATCCTTTCTTTCTTTTCGTCTGTCTTCTCTCCATTATTTTCGGTACGTTTCTTCGTATAGTTAAGATCTTCCTCTCTTCTGGGCTAAACTCCTCTGGCGATTTCATTTCTTTTTTCCTTTTTTTCTATTTCTTCCTCCTGTTTCTTTCTTTCTGTTTTTTCCTTTTTTTTTTGTTTGGCGACTGTGGGCGGTTTTCAATCCTTGCATTTAAAGTCGCCACTTTCCGCTCAGAGTCAGAGCAGACTCGTGCGCCAGTTTGCTACTCACCTGCAAAAGGAATGCAGTCAAACTGGCAAAGTTATTGCTCATCCTCTCCCCCCCTTTTTTTTTTTCAAATGACAATCCAGGTCACCAATGAAGATGTGGACACATCGTCGTATACAAGCCAACTCCTGTCCCAAAACAAGCTCGACGCTGGTCATCGTCCTCATCGTCCCATGGGTCTCAGAGACATCCGTTGGGTGACATGGTGGAGGTCCACGCAGCTATGAGGTGGCATCACTCTCTGTCCTCAGTCCTGCACAGCAGGTTGGCCGTGTTCTGTCCTGTCTGATGTTGCCCAGCCAGGATTTCCTTTGTCTCTGTGTGTGTCCTGTCTGATGTTGTCCAGCCAGGATTTGCTCTGTGCTGTGTTCTGTCCATTATCTGATGTTGTCCAGCCAGGATTTGCTCTGTGCTGTGTCGTGTCTGATGTTGTCCTGCCAGGATTTCCTCTGTGCTGTGTCGTGTCTGATTGTTGTCCAGCCAGGATTTCCTCTGTGCTGTGTCCTGTCTGATGTTGTCCAGCCAGGATTTGCTCTGTGCTGTGTCCTGTCTGATGTTGTCCAGCCAGGATTTCTCTGTGCTGTGTCCTGTCTGATGTTGTCCAGCCAGGATTTCCTCTGTGCTGTGTTCTGTCTGTTGTTGTCCAGCCAGGATTTGCTCTGTGCTGTGTTCTGTCTGTTGTTGTCCAGCCAGGATTTCCTCTGTGCTGTGTTCTGTCTGATGTTGTTCAGCCAGGATTTCCTCTGTGCTGTGTTCTGTCTGTTGTTGTCCAGCCAGGATTTCCTCTGTGCTGTGTTCTGTCCATTGTCTGATGTTGTCCAGCCAGGATTTCCTCTGTGCCGTGTCCTGTCTGATGTTGTCCAGCCAGGATTTCCTCTGTGCTGTGTCCTGTCTGATGTTGTCCAGCCAGGATTTCCTCTGTGCTGTGTTCTGTCTGTTGTTGTCCAGCCAGGATTTCCTCTGTGCTGTGTCCTGTCCATTGTCTGATGTTGTCCAGCCAGGATTTCCTCTGTGCTGTGTCCTGTCTGATGTTGTCCAGCCAGGATTTCCTCTGTGCTGTGTCCTGTCTGATGTTGTCCAGCCAGGATTTCCTCTGTGCCATGTCCTGTCCATTCTATGATGCTGTCCAATCAGGATTTCCTCTGTCTGCCTGTGCCACGTTTGTCTTCCAAAGTGCCTTTGACATTGGTTTGAGACAACGAACCGTGGCGGGAGACATGACCATACCAGACCTGCTTCCAGCGTTTAAATGTTGCGAGGTACTACGTGTGGTTCCCGTCTTCCCTGCACATATTGTGATCTGTATCTGAGGTAGGTGTTCGCCCTGTGTCCTGCGACACTGGACACTCCCGTGGGTGGGGGTGGGGGTAGGGGGTGGGGTGGGAGACGGAGGGCAGACCAAAAGACACTTGGACAATGGAGAAAGATCTACATGGCAAAGGACTAACTGTGGAGACAGTCTCCAAAGCAGCAGACAGAGGTGGGAACCGTGGTCATCTCTGCGAATGTCATACGGTACTGACGGGATGCGCTGACTTTGGTCTGACGGTACTATGGCAAAACATTTATTCTCTTTCATCATCTTCGTCATCAATATCAATGACATTCTCAGTATATGCCCTTACTTCCCGTTTCTTGATTTCCGTTTCATTCTTCTTCTTCGGCCTTGTTTTCATTCCTCTTCTCCCTCGTCCTTGTTTCATTCCTCTTCTCCCTCGTCCTTGTTTCATTCCTCTTCTTCCTCATCTTCGTTTCATTCCTCTTCTTCCTCATCTTCGTTTCATTCCTCTTCTTCCTCGTCCTTGTTTCATTCCTCTTCTTCCTCGTCTTCGTTTCATTCCTCTTCTTCCTCGTCCTTGTTTCATTCCTCTTCTTCCTCATCTTCGTTTCATTCCTCTTCTTCCTCATCTTCGTTTCATTCCTCTTCTTCCTCGTCCTCCTCTTCTCCCTCGTCCTTGTTTCATTCCTCTTCTCCCTCGTCCTTGTTTCATTCCTCTTCTTCCTCATCTTCGTTTCATTCCTCTTCTTCCTCATCTTCGTTTCATTCCTCTTCTTCCTCGTCCTTGTTTCATTCCTCTTCTTCCTCGTCTTCGTTTCATTCCTCTTCTTCCTCGTCCTTGTTTCATTCCTCTTCTTCCTCATCTTCGTTTCATTCCTCTTCTTCCTCATCTTCGTTTCATTCCTCTTCTTCCTCGTCCTTGTTTCATTCCTCTTCTTCCTCGTCCTTGTTTCATTCCTCTTCTTCCTCGTCCTTGTTTCATTCCTCTTCTTCCTCGTCTTCGTTTCATTCCTCTTCTTCCTCGTCTTCGTTTCATTCCTCTTCTTCCTCGTCCTTGTTTCATTCCTCTTCTTCCTCGTCCTTGTTTCATTCCTCTTCTTCCTCGTCTTCGTTTCATTCCTCTTCTTCCTCGTCCTTGTTTCATTCCTCTTCTTCCTCGTCCTTGTTTCATTCCTCTTCTTCCTCGTCTTCGTTTCATTCCTCTTCTTCCTCGTCCTTGTTTCATTCCTCTTCTTCCTCATCTTCGTTTCATTCCTCTTCTTCCTCGTCCTTGTTTCATTCCTCTACTTCCTCATCCTCGTTTCATTCCTCTTCTTCCTCATCCTTGTTTCATTCCTCTTCTTCCTCATCCTTGTTTCATTCCTCTTCTCCCTCATCCTCATTTTGGTCTTCATGTTTCTTCTTACTTTTGTTTTTCTTCGTCTCATTCGTCTTCTTCTTCATGTTCGTGGGAGACAATGTCCACTTTCATTTGCTTAATCGAACGGAATTTCACAGCATTGGCAATACACGCTCTCTCTCTCTCTCTCTCTCTCTCTCGCTCTCTCACATACACATTTTAATACATGCGAATACACGCAAGCACGCACGCGTGCGCACGCACGTGCGCACACACACACACACACACACACACTCTCTCTCTCTCTGTTTCTCTCTCTCTGTCTCTCTCTCCCTCACATTCACATACACACACACGTGCGCGCGCGCGTACACACACACACACACACACACACACACACACACACACATACACACACACACACACACACACACACACACACACACACACACACAGATGAAACCACACCATCTTAGCTCTCGTCACAGACGACAAAGACCGTCCCTTCCGCAGCGAAGCTGCTCTCAAGAGCCCTGTGCTTCTATCCTTCACGGCCACCTAAAGACAACCCTCCAGACACTAAACACACAGCGTTCACAACCCAGCTCCTCTCTTCACTGTCAACGATGACGGGGTCTTCTGCAGCTTTTCCGCCCCCACCCCCTCCCAATTTAACTGTCGAGGTTCAGATGGCGAAAACACCGGTGTGTCTTTTTTTTCAAAACGTTCCACCATGAGGCAAACTCGGCCTGCGGAATAGACGTTTCTTTCCCAAGGTTTCCAAGGTTAAGGTTGAGATGATCAGATACTGGTCTTTTGAAAAACGTTCACATTAAGACGAACATAACAAAAGA